>AWOL01S0013294.1:62970-73179 GCA_000715115.1 Nicotiana otophora | reverse complement strand
CTGGGTGGCAAGGCAAACTTATAAGCCACCTCCCCTATCCTCTGAAGCACCTCAAAAGGCCCAATGAACCGGGGGCTCTACTTGCCCCTCTTCCCAAACCTCATAACACCTTTCATGGGTGATACCTTCAGCAAAACCTTCTCCCCAACCATGAAAGATACATCACGGACCTTCCTGTCCGCATAGCTCTTCTACCTAGACTGCACCGTGCGAGGCCGCTCCTGAATCAATCTCACCTTATCTAATGCATCTTGGACCAAATTTGTGCCCAAGAGCCTAGCCTCACCCGGCTCAAACCATCCAACTGGAGATCTACACCTCCTCCAATATAAAGCCTCGTACGGGGCCATTTGTATACTCGACTGATAACTGTTGTTATATGCAAACTCCGCGAGTGGCAGAAACTAGTCCCATGAAACCCCCAAAGTCAATGACACAAGCGCGCAACATGTCCTCCAATATCTAAATAGTGCGCTCAGACTGCCCGTACGTCTGAAGGTGAAAAGTTGTGCTCAACTTAACCTGAGTACCCAACTCTTATTGCACGACCCTCCAAAACTGCAAGGTAAACTGAATGCCCCTATCTGAAATGATAGAAACTGGGACACCATGCAGGCGAACAATCTCTCGGATGTAAATCTCAGCCAACCGCTCTGAAGTGTAAGTAGTACAAACTGGAATGAAATGCGTGGACTTGGTCAGCCGATCCACAATCACCCAAATAGCATCGAACTTCCTCGAAGTCCGTGGGAGCCCAACTACGAAGTCCATGGTGATCCGCTCCCACTTCCACTCTGGATCTCTAATATCTGAAGCAAGCCACCTGGTCTCTAATGTTCATACTTAACCTGCTGACAATTGAGACACCGAGCCACAAACCCAACTATATCCTTTTTCATCCGCCTCCACCAATAGTGTTGCCTCAAATCCTGGTACATCTTCGCGGCACCCGGATGGATGGAATACCGCGAGTTGTGGGCCTCCTCAAGAATCAACTCCCGAAGTCCATCTACATTAGGCACACATATCCGGCCCTGCATCCTCAATATATCGTCATCACCAATAGTCACATCCCTAGAATCACCTCTCTTAACCCTGTCTTGAAGAACGAGTAAGTGGGGGGTCATCATACTGACGCTCCCTAATACGGTCATAAAGAGAAAACCTGGAGAACACGCAAGTTAATACCCGACTAGGCTCCGAAATATCCAATCTCACAAGCTGGCCCGCTAAGGCCTAAACATCAAATGCCAGAGGTCTCTCTGCTACTGGAAGATATGCTAAACTCTCCGCCCGGCGACTCAAGGCATCGGCCACCACATTGGCCTTCCCCGGATGGTACAAAATAGTGATATCATCGTCCTTAAGAAGCTTCAACCAACTCCACTGACGCAAATTAAGATCCTTCTGCTTAAACAGATGTTGCACACTCCGGTGATCAGTATAAATCTCACAATGAACCCCATACAAATAGTGACGCCAAATCTTTAAGGCATGAACAATGGTTGCTAACTCAAGATCATGCACCAGATAATTCTTCTCATAGGTCTTCAACTGACGCGAGGCATAGGCAATCACCCTACCCTCATGTATTAAAACAAAACCAATGCCTACCCTCGAGGCATCACAATACATGGTATAAGAACTTGAAGCTGATGGCAGAACCAACACTAGAGTTGTGGTCAAAGCGGTCTTGAGCTTTTGAAAGCTCTCCTCACACTCATCCGATTAGCTGAATGGAGCACCCTTCTGGGTCAGTTTAGTCAAGGGTGAAGAAATAGATGAGAATCCCTCCATAAAGTGATGGTAATAACCCACCAAACCAAGAAAGCTCCTACTCTTTGTGGCTGAGGACGGTCTAGGCCAACTCTGCACTGCCTCTATCTTCTTCGAATCCACCTGAATACCCTCACTGGACACCACGTGTCCCAAGAATGCTACTGAACTGAGCCAAAACTCACACTTGGAGAACTTTGCATAAAGCTTCTCCTCCTTTAATCTTTGTAATACAATCCTCAAATGATGAGCATGCTCCTCCTGGCTAAGAGAGTACACTAGGATGTCATCAATGAACACAATGACGAAGGAGTCCAAATATGGCTGGAACACACTGTTCATCAAATGCATGAACTATGTTGGGGTATTGGTCAGCCGAAAAGACATCACTAAGAACTCATAATGGCCATATTGGGTCCTGAAAGCTGTCTTAAGAATATCTGAATCCCGAATCTTCAGCTGGTGATAATCGAACCTCAAATCAATCTTGGAGAACACCCTCGCTCCCTGAAGTTGGTCAAATAAATCATCAATACGAGGCAAAGGATACTTGTTCTTGACTGTGAACTTGTTCAACTGCCTGTAATCAATACACATTCTCATGGAACCATCCTTCTTCTTCACAAATAGAACCGGTGCACCCCAAGGTGACACACTAGGCCGAATAAACCCCTTATCAAGGAATTCCTGAAGTTGTTTTTTCAATTCCTTCAACTTCGATGGTGCCATATGATACGGTGGAATAGAAATGGGCTGAGTGCCCGGTACCAAGTCAATACCGAAGTCAATGTCAGGCGGCATGTCCGGAAGGTGAGCAGGAAACACATCCGGAAAATAACGTACCACCGGAACAGAATCAATGGCAGGAGTCTCTGTACTAACATCCCTCACAAATTCCAAATAGGATAGACAACCCTTCTCAACCATACGCTGAGCCTTCAAATATGAAATCACGTTACTAGGTACATAATCTATAGAACCGCTCCATTCAACCCTCAAAAATCCTGGCATCGCCAACGTCACAGTCTTTGCATGACAATCTAGAACAACATGACATGGAGATAACCAATTCATGCCCAATATCACATCAAAGTCAACCATATTGAGTAGCAAAAGGTCCACTTGGGTCTCCAGACCCCCAATAGTCACCACACATGACCGATATACGCGGTCCATAACAATAGTATCGCCCACAAGGGTAGATACATGAACAAGTAAAACTAAAGACTCACGGGGCATATTCAGACAATGAGCAAAGTATGAGGAAACATATGAATACATGGAACCAGGGTCAAATAATGCTGAGGCATCTCGGTGAAAAACTGAGACGATACCTGTAATCACGACATTTGAAGCAATAGCATCTAGTCTGGCTGGGAGTGCATAGAAACGGGACTGGCTACCCCTTGATCTGCTTCCCTCTCTAGGGCGACCCCTAGCTGACTAATATCTACCCCGAGTTGACTGGGCGGGTGGTGAAGTAACTGGTGCTAAAGGCGAAGGCTAACTCCTCTGCTGAGATAGACCTCCATGATGATGAGGACACTGCCTCCACATATGCCCAAACTCCCCACATTCAAAACAACTCCCTGATGGTGGTGGCGGGAACTGAAGGGAACCCCTACCACCGGGATAACTAGCAGAAGAACCTGGCAGGGAGGAGCCCTAAACTGATGGAGCACGGGATGAACTCTGGGCTAGGGGCACTGAGTGATGAGTGGCCCTGATGAGAACTGTGAGAACCATGTCCAAATGATGCACCATGGTCAAATGGTCGAGCTAACTGAGCCTGTCTGAAATGACGACCTCTACCATGATGGAACTAACCCCCAAAAGGAGCACCGCTGAATCCACCCTGACGATGAGGCCTCTTGGCCTCCCTCTCAACCCTCTCCTGACCGCGAACCATCTCAATCTGTCGAGCAATGTCGACAACCTCATCAAAAGTAGCACCAGACACTCTCTCTGGTCATAAGCAACCAAAGTTGAAAATCGAGGCCATCTATAAACCTCTTGATCCTCTATCGGTCTGTGGGAACCAACCAGATCGTATGACGGGCCAACTAAGAGAATCGCATCTCATACTGTGTCATAGACATATCACCCTGACGAAGCTCAAACTATTTGCGTGCTCCTCTCTATGGAACTAAGGCACGAACTTCTCCAAAAAGACCACGCAGAACTGCTGCCAAGTAAGGGGTGTTGCGCTAATAGGCCTACGCCTCTCTAAGTCTCCCACCATCTGAGTGCAGCCCCGGAAAATTGAAAAGTAGTGAATGAGACCCCACAAGTCTCTAGAATACCAGGTGTACGTAGTATCCTCTGACATCTGTCCAAGAAGTCCTGAGCATTCTCTCTCTTTGTGCCACTGAAAGGTGGTGGATGGAGTCTCCTAAACCTCTCCAACCTACACTGATCATCCTCAGGCATAGCAGGAACCACATAATCCTATGCAGCTGCAACCGGCTGGGCTGGTGGTGCCTCCGGTGTCTGGAGTCCCTGAACAACCTTCTCGGGTGTGCAAGTGACGGGAGTCTGAGTGCCTCCCCCGGCCTGAGAAGTGGTTGCGGCCATCGAGATAGAGACCGCATGAGCAAGGCCGGTACACACAGTCAGAATCTGAGATAGGGCCTCCAGAAGGCTTGGAATCACAATAGGCACAGGTGGTGCCTGAGCTGGTGCATCAACAACTGGAACCTGGTCCTGATCTGGGACAACTGGTGGATCTACAAGTACTGCCACAGTTGTCGTACGGGCTGCAACTCTACCCCTACCACGACCTCTACGGTGGACTCGGCCTCTCGCGGCCCTGGCTGGTGGTACTGGTGGCTGGCCCTCTTGTCCAATAGCATTAGTCCTCACCATCTGTGAGAGAATGAAACATCAGATGTTTAGTTACTAGAATCAACAGATTCGCATGACAAGAATTCAAGAATGTGGAGTTTCCTAAAGGTTCTACATCTTCTCGAAGATAAGTACAGACGTCTCCGTACCGATCCGTAAGACTCTACTAAACTCGCTCATGACTCGTGAGACCTATGTAACCTAGGCTCTGATACCAACTTGTCACAACCCAAACTAACCTTGTCGTGATGGCGCCTATCATGGAACTAGGCAAGCCGACTCATTTCCAAAACAAATCGATATTTTCATTTCAAAGATAATTTCAAGGCTATCTAACATAAAAACCTTCGTAAAGGAGTTCAAATCAAAATAAAAGTCCGGAAAGAAAATCCCGACATCGAGGTGTCACTAGTCATGAGCATCTACTATAATTTATCTAACAATATCGAGACTAACATAGTCTGGAAAATAGCTAAATACAACTAAAGGAAGATAAGAGGGAGAAAAGAAGGGCTGCGATCGCCAGGCAGCTACCTTGCTATCCCCGAGAAAATCTGCAACCGGAATAGTCAACAACCGCTACCGTGTCTAGCTACACCTGAATCTGCACACAAGGTACAGGGAGTAATTATGAATACGCCAACTCAGTAAGTAACAACAATAAATAAAGACTGAGCAGTAGTGATGAGCAATAAGCATATAAAGTTCATATCATGAAATCTCAGTAAAATACCATATGCTTTTAAAATCACGGTTTGAATCAAAACATCTCGTTTAAACCCAGTTCCAGTAAAATCATTTAAAGATATTTTTCAATAGATTTCAAACAAAGGCTCAATGCAAGGTAAGCAAAAATGATGAAATCATAAACAACCCTCTCCTTCCCCCCCCCTCCCCGGGCAAAACATCACTCATATACAGCCCCTCGGGCAAACCTCACAGTCACTCATATACAGCCCCTCTGGCATACCTCACAATCACTCATAAACAGCCCATCGGGCATACCTCACCATCACTCATGCCTCTCATTCACTCAGCACTCGGTACTCGCACTCAGTAGGCACTTGCGCTCACTAGGTGTGTGTACAGACTCTGAAGGGGTTCCTTTAGCTCAAGCGCCATATTAAGCCAAATCATGGCATAAATCACTCAGGCCCTCATCCTATATCAAACATGTTGTGGCATGCAGCCCGATCCCAAAAATATCCTCACAAATCAGACCCCCCGGCCTCACTCAGTCATAAACCTCTCAAGCCACTCGGGCTCTCAGTGAAACAGGGTATTCAACCCAAAACAACATTTATATGCATTAAAACAGAGTAATAAAAACGGAATTATGCAGTAAACAGGTATAACCATGACTGAGTATAGATTTTCAATCAACAATAGTGAGAGAATAGTAAGAAAAGGCCCCTAAGGCTCCAAACAGCACTTGCACAAGGCCCAAAATATGGCATTCAGTCCACTTTACAGAAACTCTTTCTAAAACTCATAAGTATCATATAGTTTTAACAAAATATACAACTTTACAGTTGCTATGGGACGGACCAAATCACAATCCCCAATGGTGCACGCCCACACGCCCGTCACCTAGTATGTGCGTCACCTCCAAATAGTAAAATGATATGAAATCTGGGGTTTCATACCCTCGGGACTAGATTTACAATCGTTACTTACCTCAAACCGGTCAAATCTATACCCCGCAATATTCTTGCCTCTCGACTCGGCCTCCAAACGCTTGGAATCTATTCACAATCAGTACAATACCATCAATATACGCTAATGGAATGAATTCCATAAGAAAAATTACCAATTTAGACCAAAAATCCAAAATAGGCTCAAACTCGACCCTCGGACCCATGACTCGAAATCGGGTAAAAGTCACAAATTACGAAAACTCATTCACTCACGAGTCCAACCATACTAGTTTCATTCCAATCCGACTTCGAAATGACATTCAAATCCCAAAAATTCATTTTATGAAGTTTATACAATTTTCCCCAAATTTCCACCTCAAAGTACTAATCAGATGATGCAATCATTGATATATTCATGTATATTAACCAAATTCGAGTTTGAATCACTTATCCCGATAAATTCCTTGAAAACCCCACGAAATATCGCCACAAACCGAGCTCCCTAGGTCCAAAATGTGAAATAATGCCCTAAACCCTGTTTATATAGTGCACCCTCTGAACTCCCACTATGCGGTTCGCGAAAAAATGGTGCGGCCGCACTTTTTGGTGGCTGCACTGCCAGAATTTAGTATTTTGGCCATAACTTTCTCTACAGATATCCAAATGATGACTTCTTTACCTTTATGGAAACTAGACATGAAGGGCTACAACTTTAGTTTTTGAATCATGCCGAACTTTTGTTTTCTTATGGAATTCATTCCATTAGCGTATATTGATGGTATTGTACTGATTTTGAATAGATTCGGAGCATTTAGAGGCCAAGTCAAGAGGCAAGAGCATCGCGGGGTAGAGATTTGACCGGTTTGAGGTAAGTAACGATTGTAAATCTAGTCCTGAGGGTATGAAACCCTGAATTTCGTATCATTTTACTATTTGAAGGTGACGCACATGCTAGGTGACGGGTGTGCACCATTGGGGATTGTGACTTGGTCCGTCCTGTAGCAACTGTAAAGTTGCATATTTTGTTGAAACTATATAATACTTATGAGTTTTAGAAAGAGTTTCTGTAAATTGGACTGAATGCCATGTTTTGGGCCTTGTGCCAGTGCTGTTTGAACCCTTAGGGGCTTTTTCTTACTATTCTCTCACTGTTTGCGATTGAAAATTTATACTCAGTCATGGTTATACCTGTTTACTGCATAATTCAGTTTTTATTACTCTGTTTTAATGCATATAAATGTTGTTTTGGGCTGAATACCCTGTTTTACTGAGAGACCGAGTGGCTTGAGAGGTTTATGACTGAGTGAGGTTGAGGGCCTGATTTGTGAGGATATTTTTAGGATTGGGCTACACGCCACAATATGTTTGATATAGGCTGAGGGCCTGGGTGATTTATGCCATGATTTGGCTTGATATAGTGCTTGGGCTGAAGGAGCCCCTTCAGAGTCTGTACACACCCCCAGTGAGCGCATATACCTACTGAGTGCGAGTGCCGAGTGCTGAGTGACTGGAAGGCATGAGTGATGGTGAGGTATGCCTGAGGGGCTGTTTACGAGTGATTGTGAGGTATGCCCGAGGGGCTCTATACGAGTGACTGTGAGGTTTGCCCGGGGGGCTGCATATGAGTGACGTTTTGCCCGAGGGGTTATTTATGATTTCATTATTTTTGCTTACCTTGCATTGAGCCTTTGTTTGAAAACTATTGAAAAATATCTTTAAATGATTTTACTGGAACTAGGTTTAAACGAGATGTGTTTATTCAAACCCTTATTTTAAAAGCATGTGGTTTTTTACTGAGATTTCATGATATAAACTTTATATGCGTATTGCTCGTCACTACTGCTCAGTCTTTATTTATTGTTGTTACATACTGAGTTGGAGTACTCACGTTACTCCCTGCACCTTGTGTGCAGATCCAGGTGTAGCTGGACACGGTAGAGGTTGTTGACTATTCCGGTTGCAGATTTTCTCGGGGATAGCAAGGTAGTTGTCTGGCGATCGCAGCCCTGCTCTTCTCCCTCTTATCTTCCTTTAGTTGCATTTAGCCATTTTCTACACTATGTTAGTCTCGATATTGTCAGATAAAGTGTAGTAGATGCTCATGACTAGTGACACCCCGATGTCGGGCTTTTCTTTCCGCACTTTTATTTTGATTTGAACTCCTTTATGAAGGTTTTTATGTTGGATAGCCTTGAAATTATCTTTGAAATGAAAATATCGGTTTGTTTTGGAAATAAGTCGGCTTTCCTAGTTCCACGATAGGCACCATCACGACAGGGTTAGTTTGGGTCGTGACATAGGTGGGGGCGGTGCAACCGAAGTAGTAGCCATATATCAAAAACAGTAAAATTCTTACGGGGTGTTTCCCTCACACAAGGTTAGGCAAGCCACTTACCTCGAACCAAGCTCAATCAATACTGACATCCTTCACTATGGGAATTGACTCAACTGTAGGGGTATTAATACTGACATCTCTCACATAAGCTAGATACGCATAACACCCCTTCACAACCATTCGTTGAGCTTTAAGAAAAGAAATAACTCTGGTGGGAGTATACTCTAAGGTAACACTCCACCCTAATCAAGGTAAACCTGGCATAGCCAGTGTCACGGTTTTGAGGCACCAACCAGTCCATGCCCAAGATAATATCTAAGTCCACCATGTTGAGCGATAATAAATCGGCTCTGGTCTCAAAACCGCTAAGAGTAATCAAACACGACCGATACACGCGGTCGACAACAAGAGAATCTCCCACAACAGTAGATACATAAACATGGGAACTCAAAGAATCCCGAGATACGTCCAAATACGGGGCAAAATAAGAGGACACATAAGAATATGTAGAGTCTGGGTCAAATAATACTGACACATCTCTATGACAGACTAGGACAATACCTGTAATGACAGAATCAGAAGTGTCTGCCTCTGTACGAGCAGGAAGGGCATAATAGCTGGCCTAGCCTCCTCCTCTAGGTCAACCTCTACCTCCCCGGCCTCCACCTCGGGCTGGCTGAGTAGGTGGGATGGCAGCTGGTGCTGTAATCATAGCCTGAGGTCCCGGTGGAGCACACTATGGTTTAGAAGTTTGTGGAGGTGCACCCCTCCTAAATCTGGGGCAATCCCTTACCATATGGCGAGTGTCGCCACACTCAAAACAAACTCTAGGAGGGCGTGGCTGTTGTGACTGACTCGTGCCAGGTCTGTTGGATTGGTATCTAGGAACACCTTTTGCAGGAGGCATACTAGATACTGGTGGTGCATAATAAGGCTCATGGGGTCTAGAAAGAGATGGAACACCACTGGCGCCTCGAAGAGATAAATAAATGGGGAGACTCACATAACCCCTACCATGGCGAGCTGCTGGGACACGAGCTCCAGAATAATGACCAGTCTCTCGAGACCTCTTGGACTCCCTCTCCTGGAAATACTCACAACCTGCTGATAGGAAATATCTATCTCCAACTCCCTGGCCATACTAATCCGGATGCTGGGGTGGAGTCCCTCAATAAACTGTCGAACACTCTCTAGAACTGTGGCAACCAAGGCCGATGCATGTCGGGCCAAATCACTGAAATGGACTGCATACTCTGGTATAGTTATAGCACCCTGGCGCAGCTACTCAAACTTCGTGCGCCATGAGTCCCTGAGGCTCTGAGGGACATACTCTCTCAAAAACATGTCCTAAAACTGAGTCCATGTAAGTGAAGTTGCCTCAGTTGGACTACTCAACCCATAAGCACGCCACCACTGATAGGCTGCTCCTCTAAGATGGAATGTAGTAAAAGAAACCCCACTTGTCTCCGCTACACCCATGGTACGGAGAATACGATGACACTCCTCCAGAAAACCTTGAGCATCATCTGTAGCCAATCCGCTGAAGGTAGGTGGGTGGTACTTTTTGTACCTCTCAAGTCAGAGATGCTCCGCCTCAGAAGTGGCTGTCCTAGTCTC
>AWOL01S0013294.1:37916-61878 GCA_000715115.1 Nicotiana otophora | reverse complement strand
GCCTCAGAAGCTGCTGCCCTAACCTCGGGTTGAGCTGGAGCTACCGGCTGCATTGGTACAATCTCTGGAACCTGGTCGACCTGAACCCGCTGCTCTGGAGTACCGACGATGGGAGTCTGTGCTCCTCCCCCGGCCTGAGATGTGGCAGGAGCAAGTGGAATCAATCCAGCCTGAGCTAAGGTGCTGAAAATGCTCAGAAACAGGGCTAGAGTCTCCTAGAGGGCTGGTACAGAAACAGGTACCTCAGGTGTTTGCCCTCCAGCTTGAGCTACTGGAGATCCTCTGTAGCAGCTCGTGTGGGTGCTATGGCTATACCACGTGGACGACCTCGGCCTCTAACCCAGCTCCGGCCCCGGCCTCTCGTAGCTCTAGCAGAGGGTACGGGTGCCTGGTCATCAGATCCGCTTATACGTGTCCTCACCATCTGTGAGAGAATAGAATACAAAAGTTTAGAGTTTCTGAAGTCAACAATTTTTCCGCACGACAAGGAATCAAAGTAGTGAAATTTTTCTAACAGTTCTATAGCCTCCCGAAGATAAGTACAGATGTCTCCGTACCGATCCGCGAGACTCTAATAAACCGGCTTGTGAATCATGACACCTACGAACCTAGAGCTCTGATACCAACTTGTCACAACCCAATTTCCCCTTCTGTGTGATGTCGTGATGACACCTAGTATCTACAACTAGGTAAGCCTAACATTTGAGAAATAATAAAATAAAAACATAAATTTAACCAACTATTCAAAAATACATAACAAATCCCAAAACCCGAAACATCGTGAATCACAAACTACAGAAGGAAAATCTAGTATCTCTATGTATCAGAGTCTAACAAGGAAAAATACAAAAGATAATGGACATGAAAAAGAGTAGAAGGGGACTCTGAGGTCTGCGGATGCGGCAGATATACTTGAAGTCTCCAAAGCTGTCCCGGCTCACTGATAGTGCGGCTGATAAGGAGTACCTGGATCTGCACACGAAAAACATGTGCAGAGAGTAGCATGAGTATACCACAATTGGTACCCAGTAAGTGCCAAGACTAATCTCGGTCGAGTAGTGACGAGGTCAGGTCAGGGCCCTACTGGTAATAAATAATAAAATAAGATAGAGTGTAATACCGCAATAAAATAAAGGCTGAAATTTTACAATAATGAAATCATAGTAAGTAACAGCTCAGTACACAGAAACACAACAGGGGATCTCCCGAGATACCGTATCGTAGTCCCAAACATAAATGTGCAGTACAGGGGGATCTCTTGGAATACGGTTCTGTAGTCCCAAAGTAAATATGCAGTATAAGAGGATCTCCCGGAATACTGTTCTGTAGTCCCAAAGTAAATATGCAGTACAGGGAGATCTCCCGAAATACCGTTCCGTAGTCCCCAAGTAAATATGCAGCAAAAATAATAGAATTCAATAATTACGACACGAAATTCTACAGTTCAACCTAAGTATCAGTTAAGGAAAGACAGGTAAATTCACTAAACATGCTGCACATAGTTCAAGTAAACAGTTAAGGCAAGTAGGCATGCTATTCTAATCTAGTAGGATACTACACATGCGGATGAAACTCAAATAAGAAAGAAATCAGGTTATTACTTAGTAGAAAATCGGATTTTTGCACAATTAGCCTATGTACGTACTCGTCACCTCACTTACACGGCGCTCATATATCAAAAATAGTAAAATTCTTACGGGGAGTTTCCCCCACATAAGGTAGGCAAGCCACTTACCTCGAACCAAGCTCAATCAATCGGTAAGAATGTCTTTCCCGCGAATATCTGGCTCTGAATAGCCCAAATCTAGCCAAAAGCAATTATATATCATAAATACGACCATAATAGACTCATCTAATTAATTAAATCAATACTTTAATAAAAAGTCCGAAATTTTCCCTAAAAAGTCGACCTGGGCCCACGTCTCGAAATCAGGTAAATCTCACAAAATCCGAAAGCTCATTCACTCACGAGTCTAACCATATCAAATTTACTAAAATCCGACACCAAATGGTCCTTCAAATCCACAATTCAATCTTTCCAAATCCCTAGTCTCAAACTCTCAAATCACATCGAAAAATGCTAAAATCACGAATCACCCTCCAATTCAAACTTAAAGAACTTCAAAATTCTACAACCGATGCTGAAACCTATCAAACAACGTCCGATTGACCCCATATTTTTCACACAAGTCATATTATACATTATGAACCTACTTCAACTTCCGGAATCGGAATTCGACCCCAATATCAAAATTTCCACTACCGGTCCAAAACTCCACAAATTCGACTTTCGCTATTTCGAGCTTAAATGAGCTACGGATTTCCAAAATGCAATCTGGACACGCTCCTAAGTCCAAAATCACCCAACGGAGCTAACAGAACCGACGAAACTCCATTCTGGAGTCGTCTTCACAGAGTTCCGACTATTGTCAAAATCTTAAGACTTAAGATTTCATTTTAGGAACTAAGTATCCCAAAACACTCTGAAACCAAAATCAAAACCTCCCAGCAAGTCACATAAGCAGAAAAAGGTACAGGGAAAATAGTAAATAGGGGATCGGGGCTATTACTTTCAAAACGACCGGCCTAGTCATTACAGAACCCACACTACTTTGAGCCTGTTGTGCAGTACGATGGTCACTTTGAATGGTCCTAGACTGGCCTCCCTGTCCGGTATTGTATGCCAATAGAGGGCTACTAGAAGTTGTCTGTATCCTAGACTGTGGTGGGCTAGATGGCCCTTTGCTGCTCTACCCCTTGCCCGAATTAGGCACTGCACTGAACGTGCCAAAAGTCCTAGCCTTTTTGTTCTGCTCCCTATTTGCCCTCTCCTCTTGATGAATCCTCTCAAGATCCATTGCTAAATCCACAAAGTCAGTAAATGTGATGTTTCTTCTCCCACTAGCCGTATCTTTTCTAATGCTCGGAATCAAGCCACGAGCAAAGCGATCAATTTTCTCATCCTCGGTGGGGATGAGGTAAGGAGCATAACGGGATAACTTCTCAAATTTGATGTTATACTCTAGAACGGTCATAGTATCTTGCTTTAAGGTCTCAAACAATATTGCAAGGGTGGCTCTCACTCCCGGTGGTAACCACTTCCTAATGAAGATCTTCTTAAACTCCGCCCAAATCATGGGAGGTGCATCCTCCGGTCGATTTTTCTCTACCCTCTTGAACCAGAGGTCAGCAATGTCTTTCAACTGGTAGGCTGCCAATCAAACCACCCGATAGTCTTTAACGTCCAGCAAAGTAATAGCTTTCTTAACTTCCTCCAAGAAGTCCTGCGGGTCTGCAGTAGGATTATACCGGTGAAAATTGGTGGCTCAAGTCTCATGAATTTCCTGGCCATTTGCGCCATGTCCTCAACTATTTGTGCTCTCATCCCTCTTTATTGGAGTGCTTGAATACCCACTTGAAGGTTCTGTTGGGTCTGCATAGCCATGAGGTCAACAAAAGTATCCATAGCCTTCCTAATATCAGTGAGGGTCTTCTCCAAGTGATTTGGTTCTAGAGGTGGAGCAGGTGCCTCATCAACTTATTCCTCGAGCTCCTGGACCACCCTTGGAGCCATTGGAACTGGCACAATCTGTGCTCTTGCAGCCTTCGGAGGTCGGCCCTAAGGTCTAGTGGGTACCACTCTCGAAGCTGCATCGGGTATAGGAGCAGCTTCCCAATTCATATTACTGCCACATGTGTTCATTATCTTCTGCCAATTCATATAGCGTACGAGTTAGGAAATATTTCTTAGCTCTATTGCACGATTCTAGAATAAGAAGAAAGAGTGAAGTATTCTTATAATGTCCATATAGACATCTCGCTATAAGTGTGGTACATAACACACCAATAAGGAGAACTCTACCAGACACGATACCATAGACTTTCTACGACTCGAATTAGAAACCTAGGGCTCTGATACCAAGTTTGGCACGCCCTAAAACTACGTGACCGGCACCCAGTACTCTACCAGACTCGAGTGAACCATCCCCTAGATTTATATACATCCATATGCCTAATAGGAGGATGTGAAAGCCTCTTCAATTATCAGGGGTTGCTCTGATGGTAAGCAACCTCCACTTCCAACCAAGAGGTTGTGAGTTCGAGTCACCCCAAGATCAAGGTGGGGAGTTCTTGGAGGGAAGGATGCCGAGGGTCTATTGGAAATAGCCTCTCTACCTTATGGTAGGGGTAAGGTCTGCGTACACACTACCCTCCCCAGACTCTACTAGTGGGATTATATTGGGTTGTTGTTGTTGTTGTTGTTAACATATACGACAAAACATGAATAATGTCTTTAGGTAAATATTTTTCCTTTGAAGTAAAAGCTTCATAAAGATAAACGAGAGTTTGATTCATGCACGCCATATAAGTAACCATAGGATTACAACCCAAAATGAATACTACTATTGTCTATGGAATCTCTATGACACGGAATGGAATAGTCAACCAAGGTATAACCTAGTGGTTAAAAAGGATAGTAATATAATAAAGTTCTCCACGAATACTAGTGTGGAGGCTCACCAAATAACGTCAACGGAAAATGTAGAGCTGCCCTATCCATGCGGCCCAAGCTGCTCAGGTCCTGTCCCTGAAAATAGAAATGAAAATGTGGCCGAAAGGCCTAAGCTCCACATGCCTAGTACAAACCATGAACGTTTTCCCAAAAGAAAATGGGACAAGATTTAAGAAGATACAAGATATGCATTAACAAGTGATATCAAGAAAGAAGCCTTCATATCAATTAACAATTTTGAAAATAAAATAAAATAATATAGTAAAAAATATTTCAAAGTCTTCCTTTACCACTAATCTTTGCAATTTATATTAGATTTTTCATTTACCGGGAGCATTATACTATCACCGACACGAAAGGAGGTCAACTAGGTTATGTATCTAGCGGCAAGTATCATATACCCTACTTGCTCATGTCGTCTCATTGTTGTGCCGCACGAATTGACTCAGTCGTGCTAATAAAGTAGCACAATAGTACCCCCTAATGGGAAGTACTCTGCCGTAGTTCCCAACCGTAAGGTAGGTTCTACGCCTACACTGGCACGTGCAGTTTCATGACTTAATGAGGAAAGGTATCCAAGGTCAATCTCGGTGAACTTAAGTAACTCCCAAAACCTTTGCATTTATCAATGGCAATGTTCATAGCCAAATCAACTATTTGAGAATAGTTAAATTCAAGATTTTTCACAACTCATGATTTTCCATTTCAAAAATACTACAAGTGTTATTCCTCATTTTTGTTTTAACAATTTGAATAATATTTCAAGAAAATAATATTCATAGCACTTAAATCTTGTATGATACAAGAAATGGTACAATCCCAGCTCGCTCGTCCCCGCAAGCTAGGACTCACATTTAGAAACCTAAGTAAATCGTGTTTCGATATGAGTTTGAAGAAAAGCATTTAGGGTAATAAGTTTCAACGTACGTCAAATTACTTCCAACCTCACCCCAAATGATTCAATAATACCCACGAGTCACAATCTACATATACAGACTCACATAGTTTAATAACGCGTTATAACAATACCAACCGAGCCAACTAAGGGTTTAACACTTAAGTCCAAATTTCATAAGTATAGAAAAACTTCTCATTTCATCATATGAAGATAAATCATTGAATTTTAACTCCAACTCATTCGTTACACTTGTTATGGGATCTAGTCGTTCTACTAGAAACTCAAAATAATATCATTCAAACAAGACCCAATACTATTCATCATCCCTACCAACCAACTCTTCAATTTCAAGAATAGCTTCTAAGGATTTATGAATAGATGTTTAAATACAAATTTAACTTCATAAATATACTCTATTATGTCCCTGGAGTATAATACTCAAGTTTGGAGTGAAGGGATTACCTCTTTGTTAAACCCTAGAATTTCCAAGATTTGAGTTCTTGAAGTGTTCTTGAGATTTTCTTCAGAAATCTATAATTTCCATGTAGGTGAAGAGTTAAAAGATGTAATTAATGAACTAAATCTACCAAGAAAGAATTAAATTCTTACCTTAAAGGTGTATTAATGGTAGATAGATCTTTTATCTCTCTATGTCTTCAAAGACAAAGCCCCAAAATAAAAGACCAATCTCCTCCCGTAATTGCCTTTAAAAGGCTTCAAAATTCGGATGCCGCATGGGACGCGTCGCATGATTCATCGCGTGTGTCCTAGCTCCTTCAACCTGAGCGGACGCCAACTTTGACTCTATGGGACAACTTCACTGCCTCACATTGGGTTCCAACTTATTTCGGACGTGATGGAGATGCGATGCATCAAGTGCAGCGTCCATCACTGAAATAACATTTTGGTTTTCAACTTTGTTTATTCCATTCCCCTACTTTACATGTTGCTTTTGTCTTTAATAATTAATCTCTTTTTCCCCTTTGTCCCTTTGTCCCTTTGTTAGCCAACAACCTTTCTACTTTTTTCTAAATCCTTACTTTTCTAAATCCTTTTTATCCGTTTCCAGCAAGAGGCTAGGATTTTAAAATCCTTGTTTTCTAATTAAATTCAAATTCTTCGAAGTTAGCTACATACCATTCAACAACAACAATAACAACCCAGTATAATCTCACTAGTAGCGTCTGGGGAGGGTAGTGTGTACGCAGACCTTACCCCTACCCTAGGGTAGAGAGGCTATTTCCGATAGACCCTCGACTCTCTCCCTCCAAGAAATCCCCACCTTACTCTTGGGGTGACTCGAACTCAAAACCTCTTGGTTGAAAGTGGAGGGTGCTCACCACTAGAGCAACCCACTCTTGTCTTAGCTACATACCATTGAGTTCTTATAATTTTGGCTACATACCATTGAGTTCTCATAATTTCGGCCCTTCTGACATAGAAACTTGATATGCTCCAAATACATTTGTTGACCTTGTAACCTCCACTAATTCAATGATTAACTATTGAAATTATCCCTAAGCATTCCAATAACCTTATTCCACGCGAATAACCATATATCTCGTATTTAATAAATTAACTCGAATTAATTAAAAAAATTCACGGGGCTTTACAACATTTGCCTCCTTTAGTATGACCATCTTTATCATTTGTTTCTCTCCTTCTTTAAGGAGTTTTATCTTTGGAACCAATTTGTCTGTTACACTTCTTGTGTGCCATAGACTCTGTCCCTCATGGACTTTATTCTATTTGGAGTATTAGCAACTGAAATATGACATTTAGCTTTAGGTCAGCAAATGCGGTTGGCAATAATTTATAAATGAATTATCACTTGAACTTAAAGTTCATATTTTCTTGTACGAGGATCTATATGTATTAATAATAATTCATTCCATGCATCACTTTCTCGGATGCCCATTTTCTCCCCCTAATGTTGAGATCACCAACACATTTTCCAACCTTCTTTGGGAACCCATCTTTGTGCATTATGGTGGCATTATTAAATCATATAGCACATCCATATTTTTAGATAAAAATTATTTATTTCCTGACCCTGAACCGATTGTGATAGAAATTTTTTTTTCATAACTTGGATAGATGCGTACAAGTGTTGTTGTATATTAAATAATACATCTCATACCAAATTTCGTTTTAGGAGTTTTGTTCTCATAACTAATGGTTTAGCTATAATTGGAGGCATACAATTTCTGCTAAACCAACTTGGATTTAAACCAGCATTATCAAGATAAATCACCATAATTTATATTCTAGAATTGTGCTCTAATAATTTGAGCAAGCAACCTTGCAAAAGTCAAACTGCAAGTTGATAACAAATGCACATGTGACCATACAATAGATGCATCTATTAAAATCATATAATAGTAAGCGGTCCACATGGCAGGTGATTGGGCCCATATATTTATCACCTTTTATTCGTTCCAGAAATCAAGAGATTCAATCCCAACCTTAACTGATATATCATGAAAATACGCAGCACAAGAGAATTTTTTAAGAATCTTCTATTTCTTCAATATATACCAATGTGAATTCTCAATTAATTTTTGCATCATAATTGAACCGGGATGGACAACCGGTCATGCTAACTAATATTTATTTCAGCTAACCTCTAGTTTGCTTGTGGCATGTGATTCCATTATCATGCTTATACTTGTGTAGTACAAATAGAAAAAAAGTCAGGTAATCTTTTATATTTACCTAGTATGATTATAGTAATTTGAAGATATTCAATCTTCCTTTCATTTATAGTCTCAATATGCCAACTACTTTGGCTTGTACATTTGAAACTCAAAAAGTTTCTTTTGAGACTTACTACAATATTAATGTCATGAACAATTTTACCCATCCGGATAGTGCAAATTAGCTCTTCTGGAGCTCTTAATTGATTTTGTATTATAAGATCTTTTGTGACATCATCCATATGGTGAATATCTCCTTTACGGAGAAAATCATATAATAATAATTGTCATGAAATCATCATAAGCAAAATTATTTCTTGCTTTAATTTTGCCCTTAATAACTTTTATAAGGCATGCCAAAATATTTTTAGGTGTATCACATGTACGCAACCAATGACATATTCATGTAATCACACAATAATATTTATTCTCTTTATTTCACTCAAACCTCCCTTAGAGGTGAGTTGTGAGTTGCGTAGTATTCATCCAATTATGCATCGCATGTCTTTATTCATTACTTTTATCATATCTTGCCACATTCACCTTCATGAATGTGTCTGCATTCTCAATATTCATCACAAGTCACATTCTCTTCAAAGAATAGAGTATAGTCATAGCGACGTGCTTTATTATTTTTTTCATACCAATTTGATGGTAAACATTGTCTTCACCTTTTGAAGGACTATTTTGACAACCCTTATTGTTCTCCTTTTATAATCATAGTGATGACTATTATTATTTTGTTCTTTGGAACGCCCACGTTCATTGGTCAACCACTTGTCTTTATTTAGACTTATTATGCACCGCTACCACATTAACTTTAAGAATATAATGGAGCAAATCAAGTGGGACGCACTTAATGCCTTTTCATAAAAAATATAGTATTTTTCTTTAGTCATCATTATACCATCAATATGGTACATTGAGACAACCCAACGAGCATCGGGACTTGAATCTAATGTCTTATCCTCAATAAATGTCATAATCTGTCAAAGTAAACTGGGACCATAAAATATTACCATTCATGATTATATGTATAAGTGAATTAAGTTTCAACAATACATATAGAATATAATAACTCTTATGGTCAGAATATTTGTTGCAAATTCTATTAGAGTTCAAATGGACCATAACTGAATGTCATAATATCTCTTGAATCAATTTTAAGATATTGCTACTGCAGGGGCTAATTTAAGACAGAAAATATAAAGAATATTTTTCAAATGTATGTATCGGGGTGATGTTCTTTCGATACAGTTTTAATTGAAAATAGATTCTGGGGGTAAGTTGTACTTATAATTTTAAAATCATGTAAACATAGAGTCGTAATACACCTTCAATTATAGTAGTAATTTTGATAGTCATAGTACCTCTCTAATTTGGTAATTATTTTAATACCATGATCATCCTTATAAATGCAAGTCTCTCATGCTTCAAGATTCAAAATATGTAGGAAGAGATCAAAGATACTGCTATAGTTCGGTGCTAAGCCATCCTTTTTTTTTAATCATTAGCTTTATGTACTATTAATAAACATTCTCAAAGATGTCATATATTTATGTATAACATGCACAAACTCATAAAAATACCACAATGATGAATGAAGGCAAAAAAATCTTACGTATGGTCGTACTTGATTATATAACAAATTTATTTCTCTGCAAAACTATAATTATATTATAGTGTAATATATATTATATTAACCTTTAATCACAAAATAATTTAATATTAGAATGAATAGTGAAATTCACTCCCTGGACAACAGAGATTTCATACATCTCAGCTTCTTAAATTTTCACTTTGGGTTTGGTTTAGGTAACATTTATGTTCCATACTGATACTTAGGACTAAAACTTTACGAAAAGAAACTTCATATTAGATACATAAAAGTAGATATTTGTGCAGTGGTATGAATGCATAAACGCTTACCATTATGAAGAAAAATTAGAATAACGTTACTTTGCCGCCAAATTGGTATTGGCCAACGCCATGGAAGTTAAAGAACACCTACCACATAATCTTGATAGAAGATTATGAAATGAGTCATTCGCGCTGATAACGTGTTATGAAATATAGCTCAAAGTAACAATATATAACAAGGAAAAAACAAGCTAAGAGATATAGAGAGAAAGAGAGGAGAGATTCTTATTTCTTCTTCAATTGTGTGATCTTTTCATCTATTACAAAGCCTTTATATAGGCATGAAAAATGAAAAAATATGTCATTGAATATGTCATTAAGCATTTGAGATCATGGAGAAAGATCATAGAGTTACAATCATAACTCCATAAGTATTATAGTAGTGAAAGTTGTGGAGATAATGGAGAAGAATAGTGAGCATTATTCCTTTGGTGGTTATGAACATCCACCATAATTCAAGATTTTATAACATGTTTCAATTTTCTTAGATTATTTCCAATTCAAAGACAATTGGTCAAGAAAGAGGTTAAAATATCTCATTTTTAATCGACCAAGTCCACGAGTTGGTGATAAGCCAAAAAACTTAAGTTGGTGCAGGGGCGGAGCTAGAAGTAAGTATGGGTTCAATCGAATCCACTTATTTTTGCTTAAACATTGTATTTGTAATAAAAAAAAATATTATATATATATAAATATTGAATTTAGAACCCAATTAAAATTTAAAACACATAAAGTTGAGATTCTAGCCTTTGTGCCCTGGTGCATGTGAGTTCTTTTTCTAATTACCCAAGTTCGATGAAGAAAGTCAACGAGTACTCTCCTTGTTCAGAAATTTATAGAACGATATTTCTAAAATTTCTGCAGCACATTTTCCATCAAACAACTTTAATCTCTAATAGACACATTTTCAATGTGGGCCTGTGTCTTCTTTCAGTTCTTCATTTTCTTTATTATTATTATTATCCCCCTTTGCCATTTGCAAACAAACGACCCTTCGAAAGTTTCAAGAGCAGGGACAAAGGAAATTTGTACAATTGATAAGACAAACAAATGGTAAAAGAATTCAACTGGAGATGTCATATCTCTATTTCTAATTGTTTGCAACAGAATAACATTGCTGAAAAAGAGAAAGAGAAAGAGAATCTACAGATGCAAACAGGAAAACTTCTCAAGGCTAGTGCAATGACTACAACTATTTGCAAGAGACACCCTCTTGGTACAGCATCAAGCATCACTTTCTCTGAAGGAATAGGTAATGAGGTTCACGATTTGAATGTTTCATGTTTTATCTTGAACCTGTGACAGGAAATGAAAAGGATTAACAACAACAACAACTCAGTATAATCTCACTAGTGGGGTCTGGGAAAGGTAGTGTGTACGCAGACCTTACCCCTACCCTGGGGTAGAGAGGCTGTTTCCAATAGACCCTCGGCATCCTTCCCTCCAAGAACTTCCCACCTTGCTCTTGGGGTAACTCGAACTCACAACCTCTTGGTTGGAAGTGGGGGTGTTTACCATCATAGAAATGAAAAAGATTAAGTATCATAAAATAAGCACGCTGACATCACTAGTTTCTTCAATACGGGATATCTATGAATACCAAGCAAACTACTAGACTATTTATAGGAGTAATAAACTTTGTGTTTGCTTTAACCAATAGAAAATAAAAACAACAACAACAACCCAGTATAATCCCACTAGTGGGGTCTGGGGAGGGTAGTATGTACGCAGACCTTACCCCTACCCTGGGGTAGAGATGCTGTTTCCAAATGACCCTCGGCATCCTTCCCTCCAAGAACTCCCCACCTTGCTCTTGGGGTGACTCGAACTCACAACCT
Source organism: Nicotiana otophora (assembly GCA_000715115.1). NCBI lineage: Eukaryota > Viridiplantae > Streptophyta > Magnoliopsida > Solanales > Solanaceae > Nicotiana > Nicotiana otophora. Next base: position 50,013 of record AWOL01S0013294.1, on the reverse strand, counting down.
CTTGGTTGGAAGTGGAGGGTGCTTACCATCAGAGCAACCCACCTTGTCTAACCAATAGAAAATAAAAACAACAACAACAACCCAGTATAATCCCACTAGTGGGGTCTGGGGAGGGTAGTATGTACGCAGACCTTACCCCTACCCTGGGGTAGAGATGCTGTTTCCAAATGACCCTCGGCATCCTTCCCTCCAAGAACTCCCCACCTTGCTCTTGGGGTGACTCGAACTCACAACCTCTTGGTTGGAAGTGGAGGGTGCTTACCATCAGAGCAACCCACCTTGTCTAACCAATAGAAAATAAAAACAACAACAACAACCCAGTATAATCCCACTAGTGGGGTCTGGGGAGGGTAGTATGTACGCAGACCTTACCCCTACCCTGGGGTAGAGATGCTGTTTCCAAATGACCCTCGGCATCCTTCCCTCCAAGAACTCCCCACCTTGCTCTTGGGGTGACTCGAACTCACAACCTCTTGGTTGGAAGTGGAGGGTGCTTACCATCAGAGCAACCCACCTTGTCTAACCAATAGAAAATAAGAGAAAGGAAAAGGGATTTTACAGTGGAAGGGAAATAATTCACGTCAAATTTATCTCATCTTTCTTTTTTTTTTTTTTGGATTGTTAACCAAATCTATCTCATCTTTTGCTGTTAAACAAAATGTAGACAATGGACGATCACAGCACAGCAGATTTTTAGACTTACAGGTTAATGTTCTTGTTTAGTTTTCACTTCAAAGGAAAGAAGGCTGGTTTTGGAAGGAATTAAGTATGCTACCTCCAAATGTGCTAATAATATCTAGAACCTCTTTCCGGAATTCAACAATAGCATTCATATGCAAATGTAGGTGATCTAGTCTCCTCCAGGAATACTTTAAGCAACATATTCTATAAAATCCTAACTTGATAACTAGGAAAACAGATAATGCATCCAAGGGCGTGGCCTAGTAGTCAATAAAGTGGGTGAAACTTTCGAGACCAAGGTTCAAATCCTAGCAGAGACAAAAATGGTAGGTAGTTCCTTCCCATCGACCTATGCTTTGGTGGGCACAGTAATCCGGGACTTGTGTTGGCGGGAGATAGCAGGTACCTGGAACAGTCAAGGTGCCCGCAAGCTGACCCTCACACCGCCTAGATAAGGGCAAAAGAATGAGATTGTTCGGAAATGGAAACTCACTAGCACCTCTCGTTTTCACAATGCCTCACTGCTACTTACAAACAATTTATTTAGCTGTTGGTGGAGTCAAATCAATGTATTGATTCCTTGAAAGTCCAAGATCACAAATTCTCGAAATTGTTCTTAAAGTGCATAAGCAGCCTGGATCAGGATTAACATTTTGGTTCGCGATGATTTTTACTTCTTTTTTTTCTTCCTTTTCTGACTTTCTGAAGAGAACAGATCATGCAAGCTTAACTGCACTACATGAAAACTAAGTTGCTCGGACACGGGTGCGGGTGTCCGACACGAGTTCGTATCTAGAGGTCAGATCCTTTGAGATGTACATTCTAAAATTCGGGAATACGGATCCTGGTACGGATACGGGTGCGGGGATCCGACTGAAAATAATAAAAAATAATATAAGAACATCTCTAAATTATGATAACTTTTGTGTTATACTTAACGTATAGCTTGTAAATTGTGGATTTCTTTTTTATTCTCAAGTTGTAGATAAGTGAAGGATTGATTTCCTAGATAAAGTATGCTATTTTCTTCAAATTTATCCTAGTTTTGGTTCTGATTTTCGGGAATCAAATTGTATCTCATCTCGAATTTTTCCGCCTGTCGTGGTCAAAGTACCCAAAATTGTTTGACCACATCCGGTACGGATCTCATACCCACACTCATACTAGTGTCGTGTCGACACGAGTGTGGCACATACTGCCATGTCGGAGCAACTTAGGTTGAAAATGCTCATTGGCATTCAAATGCATATGCACCTTTTAGTTCTTACAAAGTGATCCATATATGATAATAAAATATTTGACGAAACACATCAAAAGAAATTATTAAGATATGCAAAAGACATAATAATATCTATAGTCCAAGAAATAGCAAGAAAGATACCAGGGAGACAAAAACAGTCCTTGCAGTTCCATAGATGATTACTGAGCCATTCAATGTGTCTTACGAAGAAACCTCATCATTGTCTGAGAGCCGAGTGCTTCAACCAGCTTTCTAACTCCAACCCACTCTTTCTTTTCACTTACGACCCCTCTGCTTGTTCAATCCTTTATTATCACCAGCTGCCTTTTGGCTTAAAGGTCCAGTCCCAAAGGCCCCCAAAGCATCAAGAAAGAACTTTTTGTTGGGGATGATCCCATCTTTGTCCATACAAGTCAGCAATTTTTGTACTAGCTCCTTCATATCGGCTTTAGTGTACGCCTTATATAGAAGTTTATAGGTTGAGGAGTCTATAGGGAAAGTTTTGGCTGAATGAATACTCTCAAAGAGCGCGTGGGCTTCTACAGGTAAACCATTCATGCAATAAGTATCAAGCATTGAATTCAGTGTTGAAACCTTCTTCTCCTTTTCAGATTCTACCACCCTATCAAATAGTTCTCTTGCTTTCACAACACAGTCGCAATGCCCATACATCATAATGAGGCACTCATATGTGATGTAACTTGGCCTATAACCTAAGTCAATCAACTTCTCAAGAACTAACTCTGCTTTCTCTCTGAGTCGTGCTTTTCCATAGTTTGTTATCATTGAGTTAAACGTGGGAATAGTAGGTTTTTCCTTGGATCGAAGCAAGCTTTTAAAAACTTGTTCCATCTTCTGAAATTCCTGCTTCTTCCCATATGAATCAATCAATATGTTAAAAGTAATAATATCTGGTTTCAGCTCATTACTCTTCATTTGAGAGAGAACATGCTCCATTTCCTTGATCATCCCATTTTTCCCATAGGCATCCATCAGACCATTAAATGTGAATATATCAGGAGTGACTATGCTCTCCTCAAGATCTTTCAACAGAGCATCTACCTGTTCAACATTTTTTGCCTGAGCAAAAGCTCTCAAAAGAATGTTGTAGGTAACAATACTTGGATTACACCGCTCCATTCCCTTCATCTTCTCAAAGTAACCCATAGCCTTTGCCAAGGCCTTGGATTTGTCTCGGGAGTGGAGATGGGCTGAAATGACTGCGTTGTACACTGAGGTATCTGGCCGACACCCACTATTACGCATCTCGGAGAACAGCCACATTGCCATTCTGATTTGCCCTTTCTTCCCCATTACTGATATCAACTTTGAGTAAACCCCATTATCCGCTATATACCACCGTTGTTGTTGCATCCATCTGAAAACCTATATATATTAGATCCATAAGTGAAACAACTACCTCTGTGAACTAATTCCACTTCAGATAAGTCAGTCAAAAAAGGCATTCTGCATTGACAATTAAAGTAAAGGATAGGCATTCAGACAAAATTCTCTAGTTACCTATATTCTTTTTTCCAGTACAAGCCGTAAAAACATATGACAGAAACCAGCACCTTCTACACACCCAAGAAAACTCCAACATAAAAGTTGAACACAAACCCATAAATGGAAATTCGAACCTAAACCACTCGGTGATAGCATTTCCCCAACCTCTACACAACAGTTTTAATGTCATGAACCTTTCAAATTTGCACATGATATTAGATGTTCTAGTCCATTGATGTCTTCGAAACGCATAAACCTTTGCACCGAGCTCAAAGATCGTATGCAACACACAAACCTATCTCTCCATATTGCCAATGGTAGAGAAATCCAAATAGCTTGATCAAGACACATTCATTAGTCAATTCCAAAATACCAATCAATCAACTACATCTCAACCGCAAACTAATTCAGGTAGGTCATAAAAACCCTCTGAATTCATTCTGTTCTATTCAGCCTATCTCATTCCAATATTGAATAATTTGTTACGGGTCCCTTAAGACAAGGGGTTCTAGCATCGAACAGTGTGGTTTAATGGTCAATTAAATAGGATGTCTCAGGTTCAAATCTCAGGGGAAGCAAAAATGCAAAATACATTAGGTAATCTCTTTCCATCTGCCTACACCTTGGAGGGCAAAATTACCTAATACTTGTGTCAGTGATAGGCAGCAGGTACCCGGTGGAATAGTCGAGATGCGCGCAAACTAGCTCAGACACCACCATCATTTATGGAAAAAATAAGAGACTAGGAGTTCTTTCAATCTCACACGTATCCCTCTATAGACATAAAAGTTTAACACTTAAAAAATGGAAATGCAAAGTCTAACGTAAATGAAGGCGCTTACCTCAAGGCATTGAAGCCAATTATCAGTTTTGCCAAGTTCTTCAAAGAGCAAGAAACAGTGTTCAGTCCTCACAAACTTAACATACTTGTTCAGAGTGCTCACTAATGGCTTCTTATCACTGAAATTCCTCATAAGCAAAGTCACCAGCTCCTGTGCCTCGGATGACCCTCTGGTACTCGTGGTACCCGACTTCCTCCCGGGTCGGGTCGACACACAACGGATAAGATAGAAAACGGGTCTCTTGTAAGTGAAATTTAGCCATGGATTGTGAGTCAATCTGGGTTGTTGAAATGTTGGTGTAGTAGTAGTTGAGGAGGTAAATTGAACCGACCCGGAATAAGAAAATGGGAGGGTCATTGTTGGTATTTTCTATTGCTGTAATTGAAGTGGAAATTGACTGTGCATTGGATTGGGGGTAGTTTTATGTGGGTAGGGGGTTAGGGAGATAATGGTGAAAAATGGAGAGAGCAAGGGAGCAGATATTGCAGAGAAGTAATGGAAGTTTTCGGAACTTTGAGTTCGGAGAGAAGGGATGATGTGCAGTTAATGACGATATTGCCCTTAATGGGCAAAAAGGGAAAAAAGGATGGATCCGATCTTGGATCGGGAGAATTGAACCCGACGTGAATCGAACACGCAACCTTCTGATCTGGAGTCAGACGCGCTACCATTGCGCCACGGATCCTGTTGAACTTTAATAGTTATTTAAATATAATTGAATTGATTTGTTCTTGTTATTACAGTGTCTTCACAAAGTATAATTGGCTTTAGATGTAAACTGATGTTAAGATTATGGTGCATCGTTAAAACGACACCAGTGCAAAAATGTTCAAGATAAAACCTTGGGATTATACAAAGAAAATTAAGGACCCGTTTGTCTATATATATTTATTTTTTTTCGAATATTTTAAAAAAAAAACGTGTTTGTTCATGAAATTTTGCAAGTTTTTGTAAATATTTTGAAAATGAATTTTTCAAAAAATCACTTTTTTTGTTTCCCCACTCACAAAACTGCAACATTTTTCAAGTGAAATGCATGTCCAAACAACAACACGACCTAGTGAAATCCCACTAGTGAGGTCTGAAGATAGTAGTGTGTATACAGACCTTACCCCTACCTCGAGGGGATAGAGAGGTTGTTTCTGATATACCATCGGCTCAAGAAAACAAAAAGAAGCAATATATTAGTACTATTAATAAAAACCATAGAAAAAAAATAGCAGCATCACAAAAACCGAAAATAGATGAAAAACAAAATAATAACCAGTAAATAAAGCCTGGCAGTAAGAGGAACAAAAGAGTAGTGTAAACTCAATATTAACCAATAGCAGTCTAAGACTAAGTCCTAACAGACTAGCCTCACTCTGGAGCACCGTAAAAATATGCACAACTACCTCCTAACCTACAACCTTAATGCTCGACCTCCACAAATTCATGTCTAGGGTCATGTCCTCGGTAATTTGAAGTCACGCCATGTCCTGCCTGATCACCTCTCCCCAATACTTCTTAGGTCGCCATCTACCTCTCATCGTACCCACCAAAACCAGTCGCTCACACCTTCTCACCGGGGCATCTGGGCTTCTCCTCTGAACGTGCCCTAACCATCTGAGTTTTGCTTCCCGCAGCTTGTCATCCATGGGAGTCACGCCCACCTTCTCTCGAATATCTTCATTCCTAATCTTATCCATATTAGTGTGTCTGCACATCCACTGCAACATCCTCATTTCTGCTACTTTCATCTTCTGGATATGTGAGTTCTTAACTGGCCAACACTCAGTCTCATACAACATGACTGGTCTAACCACCGCTCTATAATACTTACCTTTGAGTATCGGTGGCACATTCTTGTCACACAAGACTCCAGACGTTAATCTCTACTTCCTCCACCCCACCCCTATACGGTGTGTGACATCATCGTCGATCTCCCCATCCCTCTGAATAACCGACCCAAGGTACTTGAAACTGCCCCTCTTGGGGATGACCTGTGATTCAAGCCTCACGTCCAATCCCGTTTCCGTCCGCTTGACGCAGACATGTCCAAACATAATTTTAAATTCCAAATATAATTTTTCAACTTAACTCCAAATACTACTTTTTTCAAAAAATTTAATTGTTATGTCCAAACGCCTATTAAATATCTACCTAATTAAATTGGGATTGAGGCACAATGTTGCGGCCAAACGCACGCGCAAGTATATACGGTCGTTAAGTAATAAATTGATAAGATAGAGTATCGAATCCACGAGAACTTGTTATCAACTATTAACTAAATTAGACTATTCTAATTATCTAAACAAGAATTAATCCCAAAAGTATGTGACTCTAGACTAATTGAAATAAAGAAAAACAAATAGTGAACTCTGAACAAAGGAAAAACAGATTTTTATGTTATCAATGGAATGAAAACGATGTAGGGTCATGGACTATCCAATAATCCTATTGTATTCTTCAAATGAATTGACTAGTTAATTTATCTGGTTTATTGGTTGATAAGGTTAATATTGCTCCTAGAAATCTATCGAGTTCTTACTCGCTTATTCAAGCTAACTCAATGTCAATATGTCTATAGAGTTAGAATCAGCAAGAATACATTTACAATTCCCGTATATTAACCAAGCAAGGAAATTAGCATATGTTTATCCTAACTGTGAATCTGTTCTCCGATGTCCGATTTCAAGAACTTGCTCTACTCAATCCTATATGCAATCTAGAATTTTCACTTTCGAATTCAATTTAGATAATATTCAATTGGTGATCAAGCAATCAAATAATTAAGCGAAGGATCGAATAAATAAACCAATACGATAAATCAAGAAATCAAAATCAATATTTGAATAACGATAGTCATGAAAGAACCACAACCCTAGAACTTGAAGCACAGACATGAAAGCCAAACAACAAATCATACAAATAAACATAGAAATTATTAAGTTTAGTTGAAGAAAGATGAACCCCCCCTCCACGGCGGTTCTGAGCTCTCCCTTGATCAAAAGTTATGTAAAAATTATATTTTAAAACTATTTATAGGTGTAGGATAAAAATCCAGATGAAATAATCAAATTCAAAATCAAAAAAGAAAATAAAGTAGCTTGGGTGTCGCCACGCGAAACGCGCGACGAACCCGACGCTCGACCTCTCGTCGCGAGGCTTAACGCCAGGTAAAAGTCTCGCGCCGCCAGCTGCTCCCCACTTGCTTCGTTTTCAATTTTGGCTTATTGCCTAACTTCTCTTTTCCAATCGTCTGATTTTGTTTGCTGCTTCAACATTACTTTGCTATCTTATTTTCTTTTGTTGTCTCATGCCGGCCTTTAATTCTCTCCTACCATTACATCATAATCACCCATTATCTTTCCATATCACAACGACTTATTTGACCGCTTCTGTTACTATTTTTCGCCAATGTACCTACATTATTTATTAACACCTAAATAAGTATAAAACTTAATAATTTAATTATTAAGCATATTTAATATCAAATATAACCAAAAAATAATAAAAGTACAAGTAAATTAATATCGAAACATATGAAAATATACCCAACATCACACAACTAACAATTAGTAGTTGATTGGTATAAGATTTTTCAGAGAAGTTGAAAACTGCTTATCTTAAAAATAAAAAGTAGGTGTTGGCAGCTCCATATGATCTTAACTAGGGATGTACATAGGTCGGGTTGGTTCGAATTTTCTAATTACCAAACCAAATCAATAAAAGTTGAATTTTTTTAATCTTTGTTTTTCTCGGATTTTTTGGGTTTTCGGGTTTTTCAGATTTTTTTTCCATAAAGTCTTCATAGCACAAAATATAAAATTTGTGCTCCAAATATTTCTTTAATCTTAGTAAGACAGTATTATATAAAGTATTTTTCAATAAAATAACATAAATATGAGATGAGTCATGGCATTGTACTAAAATATTCAACAATAAAGATAATAAAATTGCATAAAATAAATATTATTAATAAGCCATAATGAAAATAAATATAATTTAAAATTACTAATAATTTGTTGAATAAGTGTGACTAATAAGTACTATTATTTACATGACTACACACTAAAAAAAATAAGTTATGCATTTTATCTAAACCATGGAAAAAATTAAAAAATAGATATCCAATACTATTTCATTCATAGTATAATTGAATTGAATATTTTTTATTAGCATTAGTATTAATTTAATTTTGGTTTAGGATTTATCTAGTTACTAATATTTATAGACTATAAAATGTATTGGAGCATCCAAAAATTATAAGTTCAAGTTGAAATAATACGTTGAAAGATAAAACTATAAAAAAAAGTAAGAAATATTTATGAACTACACTGCAATAAATATTTTTATATATTAAATATATTTAAAACTTCTATACATATAATGTCGAGTTGGTTTGGTTTCAGTTTGAATTTTTTTGGTTAAAATCAAATCAAACCAAATATGGTCATTTTTTTTCAACACCAAACTATAGTCGATTTTTTTTCTCGATTTGACTCGGATTATCGAGTTGGTGCAGTTTGCGGTTTAATCTGTACACTCTTAATTTTAACCAGTGTTATAACGAGACTCTGATGAATATATTAAGTCTAACCTCTCTTACACTATAATATATGTTAATTGTTATTAAATTCGGCAATATAGTAGTAGCTTAAACCTTAGCTGAGATTCAATGGTGATGAGAACTGGACTTCTACGCCATGGGAGGTTACAGTGAAGAGAATGAAGAAGGAGAGAGAGTGAAGCTCCTAGAATTTCATTTCTCTGAAAATTAAAATCTGAGTTGAGAGTCCACTATATACAAAACGAGAATGTTAAGAAAAATGAAGTCCACTAACTAAAGCTACTACAACTGTTATTTAACTAACTACTAACCACTCCACTAACTGATAGCTAACACTAACAACTCTGCTCCAATAACTAAGCTAAGCTAAGTTAAGTGAATAATTAATCTTAACACACATCCCCAAGTTGGAGGTGTGGTGAACACAGCCAACTTGCCTAATGTAGTACTATGCTTGATCCCAGTCAAGGCTTTAGTCAAAACATCTGCAAGTTGATTGTCTGTTCGGATGTGGTGGAAATAAATTAAGCATGCTTGTAATTGATCACGCACAAAATGGCAATCCACTTCTATATGCTTGGTCCTTTCGTGAAATACTGGATTCTTTGCAATGTGCAGTGCAGACTGACTGTCACAGAATACTGAGATAGGCAAGAAAAAAGGAACAGTCAGTTCTTCAAATAGTTTGCTCAACCATACTAGTTCCCTTACTACTTTCCTCAGAGCTCTATACTCTGCTTCTGCAGAGGATAAAGATATAGTCTCTTGTTTCTTAAATTTCCATCTGATAGGACTGTTGCCCAGCAACACTAAATAACCTGTAATGGACCTCCTAGAATCCGGGCAGGCTGTCCAATCAGAATCGCAATAGGCTTTAACTGTGTGATCTCCACCCTTTGATATGAAAATTCCCAAAGTAGGGTTATTTCTCAAATATCTGAGCAGATGAAATGCTGTTTTCAGATGAGGTTCTCTAGGTTCTTGCATAAACCGGCTCAAGTGTTGAACACTATATGCAATGTCCAATCTAGTGTTAGTTAGAAAATTTAATTTACCTACTAGCTTTCTATAATAGGTAGGATCCTGTAGGATTGTGCCTTCCCTAGCCTTCAGCTTTATAGTGGGATCCAAGGGTGAAGAACAAGGCTTGTAATCCAAACAATTGTATTCTTTTAATAGGTCTAGCACAAACTTCCTTTGAGATATAATGACCCCATCATCTTTATACATAATCTCCAATACCAGGAAGTAGTGCAGCCGCCCTAGGTTCTTGATCTTGAATTGTTCATGTAGAAATGCTTTGAGTTGTGCAATTTCCTGTTGGTCAGTTCCAGTGAGTAGTACATCATCCGCATATACTGAAACATATACTGAGGATTCTCTATTTCTTTTATAAAAAAGTGAGTAGTCATACATGGAATGTATATAGCCCTTTGAACACAATGCCTCAGTCAACTTTGCATACCATTGTCGACTGGCTTGTTTCAAGCCATAAAGAGATTTGTTCAGTTTACAAATCAATCCCGCTTTAACCACAACAAGCCCAAGTGGAACCTGCATATTTACCTCCTCATTGAGGTCTCCATGGAGGAAAGCATTGTTCACATCTACCTGAGATATGAACCAATCTTTCTTAATTATTGTAGCTATCAAAGCCGTCGTTGTTGTCATCTTTACCACTGGTGAGAATGTTTCTGTATAATCAATTCTTGCCTGATGAGTGTAGACTTTAACAACCAGCCTGGCTTTGCACCTTTCAATGGTGCCATCTGCTTTGTGCTTCACCTTGTAGACCCATTTGCAACCTATTGCTTGCTTCCCAGGTGGAAGAGTTACTAGGTCCCAAGTGTGATTGGAATATAGTGCTTCAAATTCCTGTGTCATTGCTGCTTGCCATGCAGGATCAATGGATGCCTTCTCATATGATGATGGTTTCCTGTCATGACAAACATTTCTCACAAGAGTTTGACTGTTAGAGGTTAGTAGATTAGAGGCAATGTGGTGATTCATAAAGAATAAGGCATTTAGGGTAACGAGATTTGTTTTAAGGTGATGAAGGGAATGTACTTGCAAATAGATATGTGGTTTATGAGTTCTTTGAGATTGCCTCAGTTGGACAGGTTCTGCATGGGTCTGTTCAGTGTAACAATGTTGTGGTGAATCGGGTAATGAAGAAAAGGGTACTGCAGAAGGTGATGGGGAAGCTACATGTATATGTGACATAGGATTGGATGTGCTATCAGGACTCCTTTGATCATTGAAATCTTCAGAGAGTTGTGTAATATTTGTACTATTAGAGAGTTGTTCATATAGAGACTCAATGAAGGGAATTGAATGAGGGACAGATGACTGGGGAGATTTGTTCATGTTGACTGCAAAAGGAAAGATGGACTCATTAAAGACTACATCTTTGGAGATATGAATCTTTCTGGTGGCTAGACTCAAGACTTTGTACCCCTTTGTATTGAAAGGATAACCAATAAACACATGTGGTGTTAATCTGGGTTCAAACTTGTCCCTGTGTGGTATTGGTACGGTAGGGTATCATAAGCAACCAAAACTCTTTAGGTGAGAATACTTTGGCTTTCTTTTATACAATAATTCATATGGAGTTTGGTTGTTAGTAGGTAGAAGGCAATCTGTTTATAATGTATATGGTACAAAGAACACATTCACCCCAGTATCTTAAGGGCAATTTGGATTGGAAGAGAAGTGCTCTCGCTGTTTCAAGGAAATATTTGTGTTTTCTTTCCACTACACCATTCTACTGTGATGTGTAGGGACACGTTCTTTGATGGATGATGCCTTTAGATTGAAACAACATACTTGCTTATGTGTTAGTGAACTCTAATCCATTATCTGACCTTATGGATTTGATAGTTACACCAAATTGATTTTCTACTAGATTTATGAATCCTTTGAGTGTTTGAAGGACATTACTTTTCTGAATAAAAGGTGAGTCCAGGTAGATCTACTAACATCATCCACCATAGTTATAAAGTATTTGTATCTATCATGTGTAGGAACATGATATGGACCCCATAAATCAACATGTAGAAGTTCAAAAATTATGTTGGTTGTATTGGTTTTATGAGGGAATGGCTTTCACGACCCAAAACGATGGGCCGTGACGAGTGTTAGAGTTCTACCTATCGAACACCCCTAAGCATTCATCTTGGATATAAACATGAAATAAGTGTAGGTCATGCATAAAGTCTGGAAATAAACTACTAATTCATATGAATAACCTATGTGAGAAAACATGCCCAAAAGATA
>AWOL01S0013294.1:25874-36563 GCA_000715115.1 Nicotiana otophora | reverse complement strand
TATATATATATACGGTAGGGCTAGCCGACAAAGTCACATACTATCTAACTATACATGACTGTCTACAGACCTCTATTAGAGTGTACAACTATATAAAGGACGGGCCCGGGCCCCGTCGTACCCATATATGTATGCAAACACATCGTACCAAAACTTAAAGCAGTTCCGGATCAAATGGAGCACACCAACTCTCGTTGATCAAAGATCCTAAGAAGGTGGACCGTCATCCTGTCTACCTGCACCTGCGGGCATGAAACGCAGAGTCCCCAGGCAAAAAGGGATGTCATTACGAATAATGTACTGAGTATGTAAAACATGAAAATCAGTACATAAAAGACATAGATGAAACATGGGGTAAAGAATTCCACTTGTGAGTTTAAATAACTTTGTGAATCCTAGAACATTTATAAAGTCATACACGTGCGTGTAAATGTCGTATCATGCATAAGTATAGGTGTACATAACATCATCAAGCTTCTGAGGGCATCCCATCGTATCATCTCAGCCATTATGGGCAAATCATCAATGTATACCAGCTGATCAGGTGGTGGTGCGTATATAATGCCTTAACCTTTTCCCATATCCCATATACATATAATATACGTATATATAATGCCTTCTGGTCATGGGTCAATGTACATGTATAAATGCATGAAATGCATAAGAAATAATAAGAAATACGTTGATAAGATTTCCCGAATATCATAAAATTAATATTCCTTTCGGACAAACTTTATCAAATACATATTTTTATGGGACTCATGAACAGAGGATATAATAATAATTCATATGGGGAATAAAGAATATAGACACCCCTAATATTTCTATAAATAGAGTCATTTATGAAAGTTGCGTATTTTGCTTGTTTCGTTTGTATCATTAGGATCATGCCAAAAAGAAAGAAGGGATAGCCTTAACATACCTCAAGTCGTCAATGCAACTCAACAACAAGCTTATGACAACTAGCGCACCAACCCTATAACAAAGAAATACGTGTACAATTTAGATGGCGGTAGTATATTACGTATCTCAGACGATAACTCGATTCTAAAATAAAACGGGCAGCATTTCCCCTGATTTTACTGCTCCCTCAAGCTTACTATAGGCGAGATACAAACATAATACAATCAGCAACTCAAAACCAACCTAATTACAATTTGGGACCTTCAATACAACAAAACTCCCAAATATACCATAATACACCCAATCAACAAGTTATCAATTAGCCTGCAACTACAACGACGAGTGACCAACCTATTACCCTACCACATGTGGCGTTTATCCACTCCCTTTTATCCTTCCAAACTCCACAAATCATCAGCACAATAGACAACCCAAAAGCAACACGAAACAGCCCACAAAACAGTCTACTATAAGTCAAATAACTCGAACTCACGGCTTCCGATCACCGTCCCGTGAGGTCTAACTATTAGGAAATGAATTTGTCAATTTTTCTTGATATTTTAAAGCTTAAATACAGAAATTAGAAATTTTATTAACTATTAAATACATTCCAAAACTCAAACTACAAAGAAAAAGAGAGGCGATGTAGTGATACTTACGTCGTATGGATCGTTCTGATGTTATCGCTTCTCGATTTCGTGTCTGAGATGATAGTCTTGTTTGAAGAAATATTAGAGAGCTCACGGACCGTTTATGGTGTCCTCTGGTCAGATGATATGTAAAAATGAAGAGATAGAGACGAGTTAAAAAATATATATCAACTTTTGAAAAGTCAAAAGGTGCTAGCTTGGCACCCTCTGATTCGCCTATCTGCCGATGCTTATATCTTTGTTTTCGGATATCGTATGAACGTACGGTTAAGAGCGTTGGAAACTACTTTCCAAGAACTTAAATTTGGTATATAATATGTCCCAAAAATATCTCATATAGAATACGAAATATATTTCTCAAAAAGCTCTGTTACAGGGCAAATCCTTAGTTGGTTTTTCCGCAACTTTAATCCGATTTTTCCCAAACTTTATATGTTTTATCAAAACATCATATATAGTCATATTATGACTTTAAACTCATTTAAATCATGATTAAAAAGTCTCATATTCATTATATATCACCTTGGGACGTACATGGTGTAACAATTTCCCCCCCCTAGAAACATTCATCCTCGAATGTTAAACTCCTAGAGATTTATAAATATTTTGGCAGAGTATCCTCTGTAATGGTACCACTACCAACCTGTCAGACAGAAAACCCAACTATACAAAGCCACACAGGTCCACAATCATCAATAACCCCAATGGTCTCACACGACCAAGGGCAATAACTAACATAAGAATCAAGTACCATATACATACCTAAGACTGTGATGTCTCAGTCCGATCCTCCTCCGGAAGATGAAACAAGTGAGGATACCTAGACTTTATGTCTTCTTCAGCTTCCTAAGTCATCTCCTCCACATTATTGATCCTCCAAAGTACTTTAACCAAAGATACGTCTTTAGTTCTCAATCTCCAAACTTGTCTATCTAGTATAGCAATGGGAACTTCCTCATATGATAGATGCTCTGTGACCTGAATATAGTCAATTAGAATGACTCTAGAAATATCTCCAATACACTTGCGGAGCATAAACACGTGAAAACCTGGATGTACTGACTCCAAGTTGGAAGGCAAGTCTAACTCATATGCTACCTGGACTACTCTGCGTATGATCTTATAAGGTCCAATGTACCGAGGGCTAAGATTTCCTTTCTTTCATCGGTGATACCTGTAGGGAAACCTAGTCATCTACCTGAAACTCCAAGTCTCGTCGTCGATTATCTACATATGACTTCTGACGACTCTGAGTTGCTAATAGCCTTTCCTGTATAAGCTTAATCTTCTCAACTGCATGTTGTACCAACTCTGGTCATACTAACTTAGTTTCCCCAACCTCAAACCATCTGATAGGTGACCTATACTTTCGTCCATAAAAAGCATCGTATGGAGCCATCTGAATGCTAGAATGATAACTATTATTATATGCGAACTCAATAAGTGGAAGATGATCATCCCAGCTACCCCTGAAGTCCATCACACAAGCCCGTAGTATATCTTCCAGTGTCTGAATAGTACGCTCAGCCTGACCGTCTGTCTGGGAATGAAATGTTATACTAAGACTCACCTTAGTCCTCAATCCTTTTTGGAAGGACCTCCAAAAATTAGCTGTAAATTGAGCACCTCTATCTGAGGTAATAGATATAGGGACACCATGAAGTCATATTATCTCCTTAATGTAAATCCTTGCATAATCCTCTACTGAATATGTAGTCCTGACAGGCAAAAAATGGGCTGATTATGTAAGTCTATCAATAATAACCCAAATAGAATCGAACTTACGTTGGGTACGAGGTAAGCCTATGATGAAATCCATGTTAATCACTTCCCATTTCTAAGTCAGAATCTCTATAGCCTGCAATAATCCATCGGGTTTCTGATGCTCAATCTTAACCTGCTGACAAATAAGGCACTGAGCAACAAACCCTGCTATATCCTTCTTTATTTCGTCTCACCAATATATTCCCCTGATATCATGATACATCTTCGTCGCTCATGGATGAATAGAATAACGAGAATAGTGAGCTTCTCCCATAATCTGCTGGCGCAACCCTGCTACATTAGGAACACATAATCGACCTCGATATCTGATGACTCCATCTACTGTAATCTCCAATGGTGTCTTCTCCTTTTGAGGGGTTGTATCTCTGTACTGAGCTAGCACATGATCTTTATAATGGCATTCCTTCACTTCAGTTACTAGAGAGGATGTTGCCGTGTCCTGAATAGTAACTCCGGTACCACCTGAATCTAATAATCGAACTCCAAGATTAGCTAGCTGATGAATCTCACAAGCTATCTCACTATTCTCTGGCTGTAAATATGATAAGCTACCCATAGATCTATGGCTGAGGGCATCGGCTACTACATTCGCCTTTCCTGGATGGTATAAAATATCAACATCATAGTCTTTTAGTAGCTCCAACCATCGCCTATGTCGTAAATTCAACTCCTTTTGCTTGAATATATATTGAAGGCTCTTATGGTTTGTATAGATAGCAACATGAATTCCATACAAATAGTACCTCCACATCTTTAGTGCATGAATCACCGCGGCTAACTCTAATTCGTGGGTTGGGTAATTCCTCTCATATTTTCTTAGTTGTGTAGAAGCATAAGCGATAACCTTACCATGCTGCATCTATACACAACCCAATCCAATGCCCGAAGCTTCACAATAGATAGCATAACCATCGGTCCCTTCTGGAAGTATTAGAACCGGTGCTGAAGTCAATCTGTCCTTCAATGCCTGCAAACTCCGCTCACAGGTATCAGTCCACTGAAACTTGGTAGCATTCTGAGTCAACTTTGTCAATGGTGCTGAAAGGGAAGAAAACCCCTCTACAAATCTCCTGTAATAACCTGTCAAACCCAGGAAACTACGAACCTCTATCGGTGTCGTGGGTCTAGGCCAAGTCTTCACTGCCTCAATCTTCTGTGTATCAACTCGGATACCCTCACCCGAAATAATATGACCAAGGAAGGCTACAGAATTCAACCAGAATTCACATTTAGACAATTTTGCATACAACTTCCTTTCTTGTAAATCTCTGAGCACAATACGCAAATGATCTGCATGCTCAGCTTCTGAACGAGAATAAACCAAAATATCATCTATAAATACAATCACGAACATATCTAGAAAGTGTCTAAACACATAGTTCATCAAGTCCATGAATATCGCTGGGACATTAGTCAAACCGAATGACATAACACGGAACTCAAAGTGTCCGTATCTAGTCCTGAATACTGTCTTCGGAATATCCTTCTCTCTAATCCTTACCTGATGGTACCCCGACCTCAAGTCTATCTTTGAGAAACACCTGGCACCCTACAACTGATCAAATAACTCATCAATCCTCGGGAGTGGGTACTTATTCTTGATCGTCGCCTTATTCAACTGTCTGTAATCAATATACATCCGCAAGGAACAATATTTTTTTTTCTCAAATAACACAGGTACTCCCCACGGTGATGTACTGGGTATGATAAAGCCCTTTTCAAGCAAATCCCTCAGTTGTTCTTTCAACTCTCTCAGCTCTACACGTGCCATTCTATAAGGAGGAATAGATATCGGGTGAGTATTTGGTAATGTGTCAATAGAAAAATCAATCTCTCGCTCTGGTGGAAGGCCTAGAAGCTCATCGAGAATAATATCGGGAAACTCATTAACCACCGGAATAGATTGAAGTGTCGGTGACTCTGCTTTCACATCCTGTACCCGAACTAAGTGATAAATATAGCCCTTTCTGATCATTTTCCTTGCCTTAAGATAGGAAATAAACCTACCTCTCGGCGATGCAGTATTACCTTTACACTCTAGAATTGGCTCCCCTGGAAACTGGAATCGAACTATCTTTGATCTACAATCAACATTAGCATAATAAGAATCCAACCAATCCATGCCCATTATAACATCAAATTCTACCATATCTAGCTCAATCAGGACCGCTACTGTAGAACGACTAAGTACTACTACTATACAATCTCTATATACTCGTCTAGTTATCACTGGATCCCAACAGGTGTAGACACCTCAAAATGTTTAATCAACTAAGGTTCTATTCCAAACTTGCTAGCAACCAACGAAGTGACATATGATAAGGTGGAACCTGGATCAATCAATGAATATACATCATATGAAGAGATTGATAATATACCTGTAATAACATCAGGTGATGACTCATGATCCTGTTGACCCGCTAATGCATAAATGCGGTTTTGAGGACCGCTTGAGCTAGATGCTCTACTTCTGCCTCTACCACGACTAGCTAGTGCCTGTGATCCTTTCCCAGGGGGGCGTAATGATGATGACGAACCAGCTATAGATCCTGCTGGCTGACCTATACCTGCACCACCTCTCGGCGGATATTCTATCATAACGTGGCCTGGATAACCACAAGTATAATAAACACCCAACCCCACGAGGCACTGCCCGACATGATGCTTACCACACTGAGAACATCGTGGCAAGGGTGGCCTCATTTGACTTGACTCACCCCTATACTGAGAAAGATAGGCCCTGGAACTCTGACTGGTCCCTGAATATGTGGAACGATCAAATCTCCTACCAGAAAACTGAGGGGGTGCACTAGCTGATAGCTGAGATGGATACCTCAGGTACTGTTGTCTCTGACTACCTCTAAACTCACCATAAGGAACTGAAGATCTCGTTCTCTTACTCTGGCCCTTATCATACTCACGACCGGCCCTCTACTTCTGCTTATGCTCCTCTACACCCTGAGCGTATGCCTGAATACGAGAAATATCAATGTCTGGATAAAGTGAGACCGACATACAGTCATTGAGCAGGTGCGGCTCCAACCCCATCACGAACCAGTGAACCCGATCCTCCATCTTAGCTATAATAGTGGGAGCATACCTATCCAAGGAATCAAACTGAAGGTTGTACTCTCGAACATTCATATTACCCTGTCGAAGGGTCAAGAACCTATCAACTCTGGCCCGTTTAAGCTCTGGTGGCAAATAATGATGAAGAAAAGCCTCTGTAAAATCCTGTCATACTGCTGGAAGGGCATCCTCACCTCTGGACAACTCCCAAGACTCGTACCAATTAATTGTAACATCCCGAAGTCTATAGGAAGCTAGCTCAACTGACTCAGTCGCAATGGCCTTTATTACCCTCAAAGTGCTCTACATCCTATCGATAAATAACTGAGGGTCCTCGTTCGGATCTACTCCAGTGAATATCGGAGGGTCCAAATTAATGAAATCACGAACCCTCACACTAATGGCCCTATCTGTATGACCAATACCTAGCTCCTGGCACCGAGCCTGTGCGGTCACTAATCGAGTCAATAGCTGAATAACATCTCTCATCTCCTGACCCGGTGCATCTCGATGAGGAGCTGGGGGAACTGGAGCGGATGCTGGAGCTGGTGCCCCTCGGATCTGCTCTGGAAAGGGTAGGGTATGTGAAGTCTAATATTGAGTCTTACTATGCGACTCTCCCCGAGACCTGGTAACTCATGGCGCTCTACTTGTAGTCTCATCATCCACGAACTTACCCTTCTAGGCGGCTGTTGTGATGACCCAAAATATCATCTTTAAATTTAATAATTAATTCTGTACTTTAAGACCTCAAAAGGCACTATTTATCATTCCTTGACTTGCGTGCACAGTTCGTCAAAATTTCCAAAAAGTTTTTATGTGAAAAACGGATTAACATGTGAATTAGAGCTTTAAAAATTGAGTTGAGTTTACTTTGGTCAACATTTTAAGCAAACGGACTCGGATAAGTATTTTGACAGTTCCGGTAGGTCCGTATCGTGATTTGGGACTTGGGCGTATGCCCGGAATCAAATTCCGAGGTCCCTAGCCCGAGATATGGAATTTTGATAAAAAAATTAAAAGTTTAAGTTCAAATAGTGGCCGGATGTCGAATTATGGGTAAACTACTTCGGAATAGAATTTTTATGATTCCAACAGCTCCGTATGCTGATTTTGGATTTAGGAGCATGATTGAAATTTTATTTGAAAGTCCGTAGTGAAATTAGGCTTGAAACGGCTAAAAACAAGAATTTTAGTTTGGAATTTTGACCGGGGAGTTGACTTTTTGATATCAGAGTCAGAATCCAGTTCCGAAAATTTTCATAGCTCCGTTATATCATTTATGACTTGTGTGCAAAATTTGAGATTAATCGGAATTGATTTGATAGGTTTCGACATTGAATGTAGAAGTTGGAAATTCTAAGTTTCATTAAGCATGTATTGGAGCGTAATTCGTGGTTTTAGCGCCGTTTTAGGTGATTTGAGGTTTCAAATAAGTTCGTATGATATTTTAGGACTTGTTGGTATATTTGGTTGAGGTCCCGAGGGCTTCGGGTGAGTTTCGGATGGTTAACGAATCAAAAGTTGGACTTAAAAGCTGCTGCAATTTTTTCTTCTGTTGGATATTCTATGCAGTAATCGAGCCCAGATATCGAACCCAAATATTGAGCACAGGTATCGAGCCCAGGGTTGACGAGGTTCAGACTCGAGCTTGAGATCGAACCATGATCGAAGGTCCAACTCGAGGACATGATCGAAGGCAAGGCTCGAGGGCCAGGATCGAGACCCATGCTCGATGTCCTGATCGAAGGCACATGCTCGATGCCATGATCGAAGGCAAGGCTCGAGGGCCAGGATAGAAACCCATGCTCGATGTCTTGATCGAAGGCACCTGCTCGATGCCATGATCAAAGGCAAGGCTCGAGGTCCAGGATCGAGACCCATGCTCGATGCCCTGATCGAAGGCACATGATCGAGGCCATGACCGAGATCCAGGCTCGAGCCTGTGATTAAAGCCACGATCGAGGATCAGTTCCAAAGGCTGCTGGGCAGTTTTATAAAAAGAGGGCATTCGTCCCATTCGCCATTTTTTACAATTTGGAGCTTGAGCAGAGGCGATTTTGGATAGATTTTCAAGGAAAGACATTGGGGTAAGTGATTCTAACTCGGATTTGGTCTATATACACAAATATTTCATTGTTTTCACTGTTTAATTAATGTTTTGAGATTGGAATTTGGGAAATTTTTATAAACTAATTTTTGAGATTTCGATATTGATTCGGAGTCGGATTTGAGTGAAACTTGTATGGTTGGACTCGTAATTGAATGGGTTGTCGGATTACGTAAGTTTTGCCAGATTCGGGATGTGGGTGCCACAGACGAATTTTTAATTAATTTCGGGATTTTTGTTGAAAATGTAGTATTTCCTTATAGAATTGATTCCTATAAATTTTAGTGATTGTATCCAATTATTTTTGGTTAGATTCGAGCCAATCGAAGTTGGATAATCGAGGAAAAGGTCTAGTAGTGGATTAAGATTGGAGAAAGACGAGGTAAGTCTCTTGTCTAATCTTGTGAGGGAAAATTACCTCTTAGGTGATTAAAATTAAATAATTGTTGCTAATTGTGGGAACTACGTACGCATGAGGTGACGAGAGTTCGTGCGTAGCTACTATTAATACTAAAGTCCGGGTAGTTTAGGACTCAAAGCATAAATTACTTGTGTAAATTGCATTCTTTGTTTAATTAATATTATTTGATATATATACATATATATTGTGAATTGTTAGATAAAAATATTAAAGGATGAAAATCTCATATACTTGATTTTTCTGTTTAAATTAATTAATTATTAAGAGAAATTATTCTTCCTCCTGAATTTATCTTGTAACAAATATACTCTCATTCCGGAGGTATATAACAAAATGTCCTCCTTTCTTGTGGAGCGGGCCGAACGCCTCGGCAGGATAAATACATCTATGGATCGTGTCGCACGTCCCTCGGCAGTGTACACGATATTCTGGATCGGGTCGTACGACCTCGGCAGAAATCGTGCTTAATAATAATAATTACACGATACTTTGATAGATATTGTAGCTTGTGAAGCTAATTGATAAATAGAAAATCTTTAGAATTTAAAGAATTATTATTCCTGCTTGTTAAGGAATTATTGGTATTCCTGTAAATGAGACTAATTGATAAATTTTAAAATTTATTGGAATTGAGGAATTTAATTAATATATTGAGAATTGTTGCATTTGAAAGAATTTAATTATTTATGTTGGTTAAATAAATTATTGTTATATTCTCTGAATCATGTTGATTTATATATTCTAGTTTTATTTCAATTATTATTATTGACCCATAGTGAGTGTCAAAGTCGGCCATCTTATCTCTAGCACTTCGAGATTAGGCTTGATACTTACTGAGTACACGTTGTTTACGTACTCATACTACACTTGCTGCACTTTTTATGTAGGACCTAAGGCAAGTACTAGTGGGAGACCTATCGGATTACACCCACATTATCCAGAGGCATAGTGGTGAGCTGCCTTTCTTAGCCGTTCTGCAGCTACCAGTGTCTCTTCTTATATTTACATTCTGTCTATTTTTATTTCAGACAGTATTTTAGGTTTTTGTATAATCTACTAGAATGCTCATACACTCGTGACACCAGGTCTTGGCACACACATTGGTAGAATTTGATGTTTTTATTATTTTCTTGGATTTAAATCTAATTCATATATGTTTAATTTATTAGTTGGCTTGCCTAACTGTAGTGTTGGGCACCATCACGAACTTTAGGTGAAATTGGGTCGTGATAGCTGTAACCTTCTTGGGCATCGCTGAAAACATAACATGTCGTTAGGAAAGTGAATTCTTATATCGCACGATCTAAGATAAGAAAGAAAAGTAACCATCCTAAATATCTTTTAGCCTCATGTCTATAAGTGTGGTTCACAACATACCCAAAAACAAGACTCTACTAGACACGGTCTGTAGACAACCCTACAATAGAACTGCTCTGACACCACTTTTGTCACGATCCAAACCGATGGGCCGTGACGAGTGCCCGAGTTCTACCTATCGAACACCCCTAAGCATTCGTCTAAGATATAAACATGAAATAAGTGTAGGTCATGCATAATGTCTGAAAATAAACTACTAATTTATATGAATAACCTATGTGAGAAAACATGCCCAAAAGACATATATATATATATATATATATATATATATATATATATATATATATATACAGAATACGATAGGGCTAGCCGACAAGGCCACATACTATCTAACTATACATGACTGTCTACAGACCTCTATTAGAGTGTACAAC
>AWOL01S0013294.1:0-18588 GCA_000715115.1 Nicotiana otophora | reverse complement strand
GGCACTGGCTCGAGCTCGGTGTTAGATCGAACCCCCGGTCTTGGTTCGATCTCATTCTGCCTTGGGGCATCGATATTCGGGACCTGTGTCGGTCGGTGTTGCCTCGTAGTTCGATTCGGATACCGGCTCGATAATGATGCCGAGTTTTGCCGTCGTTCGGTCTTATAGCTCGAAACTCAACGCCCCTACTCCGGAATTCGTCCGAGCTAGTCATGTGGATACCCTTCGATCGAGCCGTCATCGTCTTGGCGAGTCTTTATGATCGAGAATCGATTTTGACCATACACAGATAGTCCCCTCGTTTCTCGGAAAGTATGTGGCGAGAAACGATATGATTTTTCTACTGCTCGATCAAATTTATGTCGACGTTTCTATCGACCCCGATCATGATGTATGTGATAACTATCCCATCGGCTCGGTTTTGCTGAGGCTTTTAATGTGTGTCAGACGGTGGTCGGCCACCGCTAATACCGAATCGTCATGCCTTAGCCTATAAATAGTCTTTCCATATAACCTTTACCACTTTTGCGCCTTCTCTTTTTCCAAATTCTCTTATTTATCCTCTCTATTTCGCTGCTTCAGGGTCGCTCATACCAGAGTTTTGGTGCTGTCCATTCTTTCACCTTCCATTGCATTCTTTCCTCTCATATCAATGGCGAAAACTTCCAAAATCGTAGCTCAAAAGGAGAAAGCTTCTTCCTCACGGTCGTTTGATGATAAGGCGCCGGTGGAGCCGTCCGTTCATGACTATGTTCCTGGCCCGTGCATTTTGAAGACCTATTTTAGGGTGGAGAATCCTTCGTCCGTTCCAGGTCGATGTGAGCATGTATCGATGTACACGTGCTCTATCACGGAGGATCACCTTGAGGCTGTCAGAAAAGACTGCAACTGGGGTTTCGAGGTTATGTTGCAAATTCCATCCTCCGATGAGAGCGTTACTAATTATGTGGGTTGGTTTTTAAGTGTTTATACTTATCCCTTCACATTGGGACCCGTCGACCCGGTGATTATTGATTTCTGCAAAATATATCAGGTCACCCTTGGCCAGATTCATCCTTCTTTATGGCGTATAGTGATCTTGTTGCGCTTCTTCTCTATCAAAGCCGGGGGGTTGGATTTTTCTCTGAACCACCTCATACGACTGTACCGGCCTCAGATTTTTCGAGGACTAATTAGACTTCATCATCGAGCATCGAAGGCTTTGATGTCAAGCATCGATGAAGACAAGGATCGGGGTTGGATGGGTCATTATATTCGAGTGAGGACCCGTGATCTTATTTCGGAGGAGAAGATGTCGTTCCCTGAAGAATGGAATTTTGACCGTAAGTGATTCTTGTTTACCTTTCATGTCTTTTTCCAATTTTTTCTGATGTCCTTCCCTGATGTTCAACTGCCCCTTGGATGTCACAAGTGGTGTCTGACCTCGAGGACTGGGTTCGGAAGTTAGCCTCGAGCTCCTCGTATGCCGAACGCGCTTGGCGTGATTTGGCAAAAGGCAGATGGGAGGCCAAGAACCATGGTGAGGTTTGCTTCCTATTTTCTTCGAAGTGTTCTTTGCGTTCTTTTTGTTATTGATTTTCTTTTGTGCAGGCGTAACCAGGGATGCCGCTCTGAGTCCTTCGAGCGGTGAAGAAGGGAACAAGTCCCTGGTCCCCAAACAGGGGAAAGATAAGAGGCGAAGAGCTTTCTCTCGGTCAGAGGACCCCAAGCCCAAAACTCGAAGTGTGAGGAGAAAAGCAATTGCCCTTTCAATGGACTTGGTCCAACGACTGAGAGAAGAAGGAGAAGAAGATGATAGCTCTTTGGATTTGGTAATCCGATCTATGAAGACCATCGAGGTCGCTAGAGCTCCCGAGCCGATAGCGGCTGTGCCTATCGGGGTTAGTTCCGAAGACCTGAGTCTCGACCGGAGTACTCCGAGTGATTTTCTCGGGGCTATGACAATGGGTCATTCGCCTTCTCTTCCATCTTTTTCCGAGGAGGCGTTGAAGGAAGCTCGAGAGTTGAAGACTCCTAATATCGGCGCTGGCTCTAGTGCAGGGGATCCTTTTAGGGATTGTTTTACTGGAGTCGACGATGGTTCCGATATCGGTGACGCTTCTCTTTTATTAGAGGAGGTTCAGCATTTCATTACTCGGGTAATGATTCTTCCATACTTGGTTTCTTTGTTCTTTTCCATACTTGACTCTTGTTTCTTACTATGCAGGCCATTAATAGGTTTCGAGTCGATCTTAGCCAGTGTGAGGCCGAGCTCCGGAAGGTCTCAGGTGAGAGAGATGCCCTACGGATTCTTTGCAGCCAAAAGGACGAGGCTATAAAAAATCTCCAAGCGGATTTGGCTAAGGTCCGTGAAGAAGGGGTCGAGCTCGATAAGCAGGTGAGCCTCTTTCTGTTAAAGTATGGGTCTGCCTCAACTGTGGAAGTTAATCCTTCGTTGTCTTAGTTGCAGCAAAAGATCGAAAAGATCGGGTTGCTTCGAGAAGAAGTCGATCAAATCCGCGCTAAATGCAATCGCTGGTAGGAGACCATCGACCGCCTGGCAGCGGAAAAAGAAACCATCTCAACAAAATTACTATCGGCCAATGTTCAACTTCGAAGTGTCGAGCAAAAGGGGTTGGTTCAAGCTAAGAAGATCGATGAGCTTGAAACACGACTTGCTGAGGCTAAGGCGGAGGTTGAGTCATCGAAAGTCTTGGCGGATAAGTCCATTGCTATATATCGGGCTGATGCTGAGGCTGCTCAGATGGAGGCCTAGGAAGCGGCGAAGACTGCCGATGCTCGAGCTCATTGGGTTGCCGAACTTTCTTAGTGTAGGTCTCGAAGGGAGACCCTTGAGGGGATACACGCTCGAGGTTTCGACCTTACCGATTAGATAAAAAAAGCAAAAGAGCTCGAAGCGGAAGCTGAAGCCTTGGTTTCTGATGATGATGATGATGATAGCAAAAGCGGACCCGAGGACGGGGAAGAGCTCGACCAGGAAGCTTAGTTTCTAATTCTTCATGTTTGTAAATTAATCGCGTAGGCAATTTTGTATATATATATATATAACAAGGAAAGTTTGACCTGGTAGTCTCTATGATCGATCATATTTGTAGCCCCTAGGTTTGCTTGTTGAGTCGATGATTCAAACTCTGAAGGAACATACTCCGCAGGTGTAATGTACTGGTTGAGTTAATGTAAACTCAGAATAAAAGTAGCTTATCAGCCATCGAGTGAATGTTTAAAACTTGAAATATTGTAGCCCGTAGGCGTAATGGTCGAGTGAGTGATTGCTCTAACTTGGAATAACAGTAGCCCGTAGGCTTAATAGTCGAGTAAATGTATTAAACTCGAGATAGTGTGGCCCATAGGCTTTATAGTCGAGTGAATGTATTGAACTCGAGATAAAGGTAGCCCGTAGGCTTAATAGTCGAGTGAATGTATTGAACTCGAGATAGTATGGCCCTTAGGCTTTATAGTTGAGTGAGTGTTTCGAACTCGAGATAAAGGTAGCCTGTAGGCTTAATAGTCGAGTGAATGTATCGAACTCGAGATAGTGTGGCCCGTAGGCTTAATAGTCGAGTGAGTGTTTCAAACTCGAGATAAAGGTAGCCCGTAGGCTTAATAGTCGAGTGAATGTATCGAACTTGAGATAATGTAGCCTATAGGCTTAATAGTCGAGTGAGTGTTTCGAACTCGAGATAAAGGTAGCCTGTAGGCTTAATAGTCGAGTGAATGTATCGAACTCGAGATAGTATGGCCCGTAGGCTTAATAGTCGAATGAGTGTTTCGAACTCGAGATAAAGGTAGCCCGTAGGCTTAATAGTCGAGTGAATGTATCGAACTCGAGATAATGTAGCCTGTAGGCTTAATAGTCGAGTGAATGTATCGAACTCGACATAATGTAGCCCGTAGGCTTAATATTCGAGTGAATGTATCGAACTCGGAATAAACGTAGCCCGTAGGCTTAGTAGTTGAGTGAATCTTAATTCTGGTTGCATAATAAATATCAAGTCATTGTACATGTGTTCATGTTTTGCGCCTATGTTCGGGCTAATCTACATGAGCATGGTTCGTTTTGACCATTTGGCTCTTACAATATTTCCTCTTGGAACCCTATTATTGTGAAATGACTTTCCTGTATCTGAACTTGATGTATTTGAGGCCCTGATGCCCCCTAGTATTCGAGGTCGATTGGATAGAGGCCTCGGATACTATTTTAAAGTGCAGCACGATCGATGGTTGCCTCATTAAAAACCTTGCCGAAAAACCCATTTGGGATAAAATCGGTCTAAGGGAAAAGGAGTGCAACACGTGCTTTTAAGCGAAAGATCCATCTCAGCTTTTGTCCGGACTTTCTGCAGGGGTCAGTTAAATGAATATAAAAAGGTCGTACCTTAGCAGTAGTGCCATTTTAGATGTGATACATTCCAACTGCTTGATAGCTATTTGCCGTTTATAATGCCCAGCATGTATGATCCTTTTCCGACGCCCTCGAGCACCTGATATGGTCCCTCCCAATTTGGTCCTAATTTTCCTTCGTTTGGATTCCGGGTATTGACGGTGACTTTTCTTAATACTAAGTCCCCGGGTTTGAAATGGCGAAGCTTAGTTCTTCGATTATAATACCTTTCGATTCGTTTCTTTTGGGCGGCCAATCGGATGAGGGCAGTTTCTCATCCTTCGTCCGATAATTTAAGGCTGGTGTTCATGGCCTCGTTATTTGATTTTTCCATCATGAATCAAAATTTGGGACTAGGTTCACCGACTTCGACTAGTATCAATGCTTCGGAACCATATACTAAGGAGAATAGGGTCGCCCCCGTGCTGGATTTTGACGTTGTCCGGTATGCCCAAAGGACTTCGGGCAGGATTTCTCTCCATTTTCCCTTGGCATCATTCAACCTCTTCTTCAGGTTTTGAAGAATAGTCTTGTTTGTTGATTCGGCTTGTCCGTTCCCACTGGGGTGGTATGGCGTTGATAGTATCCTTTTTATTTTATGATCTTCGAAGAATTTTGTGACTTTGCTGCCAACGAATTGCTTCCCATTGTCACATACTATTTCGGCGGGTATCTCGAATCGGCATATGATATGATCCTAAATAAAGTCTATAACTTCCTTCTCTCTTATTTTCTCGAACGCCTGCGCTTCAACCCATTTAGAAAAATAGTCGGTCATAAATAAAATGAATTTGGCTTTACTTAGGGTCAATGACAGATGGCCGACGATGTCCATTCCCCATTTCATGAACGACCATGAGGATAGGACCAAGTGAAGTTGCTCTCTGGGTTGATGGGTCATTGGCACAAACCTTTGACATTTATCACATTTACGAACAAATTCTTTCGCATCTTTGCTCATATCAATCCAATAGTATCCTGCTCTGATCACTTTTCGAACTAATGTGTCGACACCAGAGTGATTCCCACAAGTGCCCTCGTGCACTTCCCGGAGGATGTAATTGGTATCTCCCGAACCAAAGCATACTTCCATCGGTTCATCGTAGGTCCTTCGATATAGTGTTCCATCAGTGGACAACGTAAATCGAGCAGCTTTAGTCCGTAGGGTCCTGGAATCTTTACGGTCTGACGGGAGCTTTCCGTTTTTTAAGTATTCAATATACTTATTTCTCCAATCCCAGGTTAAGCTAGTAGAATTTACCTCGGCGTGCCCATCTTCGATTACCGATATTGAAAGTTGAACGACAGTCCCCGAGCTCAAATCATCTACCTCGACCGACGATCCCAAATTCGCAAGAGAATCGGCCTCATTATTCCGTTCTCGTGGAACATGCCGTAGAGTCCATTGTTTGAAATGGTGTAAAGGGATAAGCAGTCTGTCCAAATACCTTTGCATCCTACCTTCTCAGACTTCGAAGGTTTTGTTTACTTGAATCGCCACCAGCAAAGAGTCACAATGCGCCTCGATGACTTCTGCTCCCAAGTTTCTAGCTAGTTCGAGACCTGCAATCATGGCTTCATACTCGGCCTCGTTGTTAGTTAACCTGATAGTTTTAATAGCTTGCCTAATAATGTTGCCCGTGGGGGGTTTCAAAACTATGCCTAGCCCGGACCCCTTTACGTTCGAAGCTCCGTCTGTAAAAAGGGTCCATACCCCTGACGATATACCTGATTTCAAAAGGAGTTCTTTTTCGATTTCGGGTACGAGGGTTGGCGCGAAGTCGGCCACGAAGTTTGCTAAAATTTGAGACTTGATGGCTTACGAGGTTGATATTCGATATCGTACCCATTGAGTTCGATAGCCCATTTGGCCAATCGACCTGACAGTTCGGGCTTATGTAAAATATTACGGAGTGGGCAGATGGTTAATACGCTTATAGGGTGACATTGAAAGTACGACCTTAACTTTCTGGAGGCACTTACTAGTGCAAGTGCCAATTTTTCTAAGTGCGGATACCTAGTTTCCGCTTCTCTTAAGGTTCGACTTACGTAATAAATGGGAAATTGCGTACCTTGCTCCTTTCGAACTAAGACACTGCTTATGGCGACTTCCGATACCGCCAAGTACAAGTACAGTTTTTCGCCGGTTTTTGGAGTGTGAAGCAACGGTGGGCTCGATAGATATCGTTTCAATTCCTGTAACGCTTGTTGGCATTCTGGTGTCCAGGTGAAGTCATTCTTCTTTTTGAGTAGGGAGAAAAATTTGTGACTTCGATCTGATAATTTTGAAATGAACCGGCCTAAGGCTGCAATTCTTCCCGTTAACCTTTGTACAACTTTCACGTTGTCCACGATGGTAATGTCTTCGATGGCCTTGATTTTGTCGGGGTTAATCTCGATTCCCCGATTTGACACCATAAAGCCGAGGAACTTCCCCGAACCGACCCCGAAAGCACATTTTTCGGGGTTGAGCTTCATGTTGTATTTCCTCAGAATCTCGAACATTTCCTGCAAATGGGCCATATGGTCCTCTGCGCGCATGGACTTAACTAGCATGTCATCAATATAGACTTCCATTGATTTACCTATTTGTTCTTCGAACATTTTATGTACTAGGCGTTGATAAGTAGCTCCTGCATTTTTAGCCCAAAGGGCATTACGTTATAACAATATGTTCCATATTGGGTCACAAATGATGTCTTTTTCCGGTCATCCGGGTTCATCTGAATTTGATTATACCCGGAATAGGCATCTAAAAAGGTGAGGATCTTGTGGCCGGCTGTGGCATCGATCATGCGATCGATGTTGGGCAATGGAAAGAAATCTTTGGGGCATGCTTTGTTCAGATCTTTATAGTCCATACACATTCTAAGTTTGTCCCCCTTTTTAGGCACTACAACCACATTGGCTAACCATTCGGGGTATTTTACCTCCCGAATGGACCCTATCTTAAGAAGTTTGGTTACCTCGTCCTTTATGAATGCGTGCTTTCTCTCGGACATGAGTCTTCTTTTTTTGCTTCACCGGTCTGAACCTAGGGTCCAAGCTTAGCTGGTGTGTCATTATGTCTGGTGGGATCCCTGTTATATCTAGATGGGACCAGGCAAAACAGTCGATATTATCAATAAGAAATCGAATGAGTTTCTTCCTGAGTTCGGGGCACAAACCCGTTCCCAGGTATACCTTTCGCTCGGGCAAGTGTTCGATCAATATGATTTGCTCCAGTTCCTCAATCATTGATTTTGTGGCATCGGAATCATCGGGAGTTATGAAGGATCGAGGGATCCATCGATCATCATCTTCTTCAATGTTCCGCTTACCTGACTGGGTCGAAGCCGATGACTGTGATTACTATTTGGCGCTCTGCTCTTCGATTATGTCTCCTTCTGAACCTGATCCTTTTATCGGGGAAGACGAGGATATTGATTTTGCTTCTTCGACGGAGAACATTTCCTTTGCGGCCGGTTGTTCTCCGTACACTATTTTGACACCTCTCGATGTTGGGAATTTGAAGACCTGGTGCAGGGTCGAGGGTACAACTCTCATGTTGTGGATCCACGGCCTTCGAAAAGGGCGTTATATCTCATATCGCCTTCGATCACATGAAACTTTGTTTCCTGAATAGTTCCGGCCACGTTTATCGGCAAGGTAATCTCGCCTTTGGTGGTTTCACATGCCATATTGAATCCGTTTAGAACCAGAGTTGCGGGTACGACCTGATCTTGCAGGCTGAGCTGTTCTACGACCCTCGATCTAATGATATTGGCCGAACTACCTATATCAATTAACACACGCTTAATCTTAGTTTTATTCATGAGTACGGATATTACCAGTGTATCGTTATGGGGTTGGATGATTCCCTCTGTATCTTCATCATTGAAGGACAAAGTCCCTATGGGTGTGTAATCTTGAGTTCGAGATCGCTTTTCGCTCACAATCGATGTTTTAGTGCATTTAAGCATCGGTCCCTGAGGGGAATCGGCGCCGCCGATGATCATGTGAATGACGTGTTGCGGTTCTTCTAGCTCATTTTGCTTGCCGAAGTCCTTGTTCTTAAAATGGTTCTTCGCCCTATCACTCAGAAATTCCCGAAGGTGTCCTTTGCTAAATAAGCGGGCTACTTCCTCTCTTAATTGCCTGCAATCTTCCGTTTTGTGGCCATGGGTGCCATGATATTCACACATTTGATTGGGATTCCTTTGGGCAGGATCGGTCTGCATGGGTCGAGGCCACCTGGTGTCTTTGATGCGTCTGATGGCCGATACGATGGCGGATGTATCAATGCTGAAGTTATATTCTGATAATCGAGGAACTTCTATAGGATCAACATATTTATCAAAGCCGCTCTTGCTCATAAGTCCCCGAGAATTTTGCCACCGAGTAGTCCTTCGGTTGTTCCGAACCGTATCACGTGCTGAACCGTTATCCATCAGATATGTGACGTATGATTGGTATCGGTCTCTGTTCGATCTTTGTTCTCTGTTGATTTCCCTATAATTTTCAGTGGCTGTGCGGTTCTGATGCGCGGGTCCGTACGTGGCTCCCAATTGATCATTTTCGACCCTGATTTTTGATTGGTACCGGTTGTGTACATCTGCCCAGGTTATTGCCGGGTACTCGATCAAATTTTGTTTCAGCCGACGTGATGTTGTCGAACTTAACTCGTTCAACCCTTGGGTGAAAGCTTGTACGGCCCAATCGTCTGTGACCGGTGGCAAATCCATACGTTCTATTTGGAATCGGGATACAAATTCCCTCAGCATTTCGTTACCCCTTTGTTTTACTTTGAAGAGGTCTGATTTCGTTGTTGCGACCTTTATGGCACCAACATGTGCCTTTACGAACGAATCTGCTAACATGGCAAAAACATCAATGGAATTTGGCGGCAAATTGTGGTACCAGATCATTGCTCCCTTTGCGAGGGTCTCTCCGAACTTTTTTAACAATACGGATTCGATCTCATCGTCCTCCAAATCATTGCCTTTGATGGCACACGTGTAGGAGGTGACATGTTCGTTAGGATCGGTTGTACCGTTATATTTGGGAATTTCGGGCATACGAAATTTTTTGGGGCCGAGATTTGATCTACCCTAGCATTATATATTTCCATATTTTTGTCGTTGGCTTCGATTCGTTTTGTGAGTTTCTCGAGTAATTTAGCAATTTCAGGAGCGGTCCCTGATTCTTGCTCATTTGATTTCACTACGGCCGGCTCCGTTCTGGGGATGACTTCTCGAAGAAGTGGATTGAAGTTCGGCCTGCTTTGCATATGAGTTTGGCTCTGCAACTGAGCTATCGCTGCATGTTGGACTTGTAGCATTTCGAAAATCATACGCAAGCTGACCCCGATTTCCCCCGTGCTGTGGGTGTCTCGGGCTATGGGTCGAGCACCACCCTGAACACTTTTTTCCGGTTTAGAACGCTGATTCGCTTCTAGAGCTATTTGTGAATTGATATCCGATGGTACTTCGGCTCGAATTTCGGGTTCTTCGATTCGAGCCTCGTTGCCGTTGTCAGGTAGCCTTCCGGCCCCGGGCGCCAAGTTGTTGGTTTCATCTTGAAGGCCGGCTTCGAGGTCGATAGGTAGAGCCATTGCTGATTTGAGGTCGTAAGTTGGAGTGTACTGTAGATTTATATCAAACAATCACTGTTACCCTTAGCCCCACAGTGGGCGCCAAACTGTTTACCCGAAAAATCGAAAAACGTTAAATTTAGGTATGGTTCTAAGGATACGTAAATTCCTATGATACAAAAATGACAATACAAGTGTTTTTGCTATAAAGTGGGAATAGTCAACAGGAAGGCTCAATGAGCAACATGAAATCTCAATGTATCTTCGGAGAGATGAGTCTATTGCAGTATATGTCCCTTTTTATAATAGAGAGTCACTACTTTATCTATAACAACATAATAAAATAATGCATATAGTGGAGGACCCATGATGGTTTGTCTCTTCCTTGATTCCTGCCAAGATTCTCTCACTTGGTGCGGTTGTAACGACTTTTGTCGGCGAGCTCGGCACTGGCTCGAGCTCGGTGTTAGATCGAACCCCCGGTCTTGGTTCGATCGCATTCTGCCTTGGGGCATCGATATTCGGGGCATGTGTCGGTCGGTGTTACCTCGTAGTTCGATTCGTATACGGGCTCGATAATGATACCGAGTTTTGCCGTCGATCGGTCTTATAGCTCGAAACTCAACATCCCTACTCCGGAATTCATCCGAGCTAGTCATGTGGATACCCTTCGATCGAACCGTCATCATCTCGGCGAGTCTTTATGACCGAGAATCAGTTTTGACCGTACACAATTGTATTCCTTCAATTCGTCCCCTCTTTAATTTCACGAAAAGGATATTGTTCCACAAGAGAAAAAAAGTGTACGGATAAGGTTGTCAATATCAAGTTGGTAGATAGTGTCATGACTGACGAGTGGCTTCCTAAAATTGACTGAGATCCATGCTTTTCTCTTTTTTTTAAAATCCGTCAAAGAGATTGTCTACAGATCTTAAAGCTAAATGGACGAAATGACGAATGGAGATCGAGCTCCTAAATTAGCCTCTTTTTGGGTCCTTTTTGGTACTTCAGTTGAGAATTGAGATGCATGGAACGTAGATAGGGAAGGAATTCATTCAATTAATAACACAACTTGAGTTTTTTAAAAAGGGGGGAAGCGAATTCTCTAGCAACTTTTGTTGACACTTCTTTCTTGGAAAGTGTACTTTGATTTCGCCTTGAACTTGTAAAACATGACTAATTCCCACTGATTTCATATATTGTGTCACCAAAAGCCTCCTATGCTTATTGTTTTTCCTTTGTACGGTAAATTTATTTTTCATGTTTTATTAGATCAAGAATCTATTACCTTCTTTCAAGTAATTTTTACTCGCTTCGGAGACGCTTTGGCTTTGTAGACGCTTTGGCTTTGTTATGTTTGTATTCATAAAAAATCGAAAAATTAAACTAAATAAAAAAATTAAGTTAAATAGACGAAAAAACGATACTTTTTGATTTGATTTGGTTTTGATTTTGAATTTTATAAACCGATCAAATTTGATTTGATTTTGGTTTTAATCAAAAAATAATTGGAAAAAATCGAATCAAACCGACTATAGAAGTAGCTATTTCAAATTTATTATTACACCCAGTATTTTAAAAGGCATTTCTAAGACTCGCCCGGGGCTCTCCCCTGGGCGGGGCACTTGCAAAACGCCCTGGGGTGTATGGAGCTTAGTTCTGTGAAACTTACGTCCCAAGCGCCCGACCGTTCGCCCTAAACACGCCTAACGCTCAATGCTCGGGGCTCGCCTAACAGTTCTAACGCAAATCACGTGTCGAGTTTTCTAATTAATATCGTTGACCTTTAAAATTCTTTAACAAATTAATGATAAAAGTTCCATTCATCTATAGAAATATGAAGATTGAGCATAACTCTAATAATGAGACATAGTATTGCGAATTTATATCTTCACTTGTTATTGGTCGTGTCTTAGTTCATTAGTTCCTCCTTATTATACACTTTTATTAATTTGATATCTTAAACTAATTTATATTTACTCATGAGGGAGTAATATTTTAATTATCGTACTAATAAGATTTATTAATTATTTACTTTTAGGAAGGTGAAATGTGGAGTTTGATAATTGTTTTAAAGAAATTGTAAGTTTTTAATTATTTGAAAGTTAAGACATTATACGTGATTTGTATGCATTAGTTATACTTAAGAATTATGCTAGATATTTTTTTCTATGAGTTCCTTTAATTTTCTTTTAATTTTTAACTTTTAATTTATATTTTATATTTTTTGTGTTATTATGTTATTTTATTAATTTATAATTAAAATTTGTAAAGATCCACGGGGCTTACGCCCCTCGCCCCATATCAAGTAAAACGCCATGCCTAACACCCCCGCCTTTTAAAATATTAATTACACACACACACACACACACACATATATATATATATATATATGGTACAACACTTTTAGTATAGTTTTTTGACTTCACATTCTAGTTTGATTGGTATTTTTCTATTGTTAAGTATAAGAATCCGTTTCTTGTTAAAAATAATCTATTTTTAATTGAGTCCTTGAATTATTCATCACTATTTGATTTAATTATCATCAATATATCTTGGTAATTGATAGATTTCTAAAAGGGCAATTGATTTAGTAGTGTTACGTTGAAAATGTAGTCGTCAGAATATGTGTTTGGTAGTGTATGTCTCATATTTAAGAAAAAACGATAAATAACCGAAAAAACCATATATAAACCGAATCGATAAAAAACCAACTTAATATGTTTGGTTTGGTTCTAATATTTTAAAAACTGACTTACTTGGTTTGTTTGTTTTTTTCAGGAAAAAAACGATCCAAACTAAAGTATGAACACCCCTACTTAGGATAGTGGCGAAGCTAGCCTTGAAGGTACGACCTACGGTTCGATTGAACCTAATAATTTTATTCTAACCTATGTATTTATTTTAAAATATACTCATTAGAAAAGCTTAAAACATACTTCAGCTGTCCCAATTTAGATTACCAACTTTTCGTTATTGTATATCCTAAAAAGAAATATTATATATTTATTTAGAAATAATTTAACTTTTAAATTATAATTTATAGCCACATAAATATTTAAAATTTATTTTAGATCATAAATTTTAAAAGTCTTTCATTCTTTATAAACTTTATGTTTAGTCAAATAATACCACATAAATTGATGGGAAGATATAATAATAGCATGTCTCGCTAAGCTTAAAAAATCAATTTATTTTGTGAAGTATTTTTTTTTTCAAAAGTATTTTTCTCAAAAGTACTTTTGGTGAGAAACAATTTGTATTTGGCTAATTAATTTGAAAAGCGTTTATGAGCGTCAATTAGTGTTTGATCAAACTTTTAAAAATTATTTATAAGTGTATTTTTCTCAAAAATGATTTTCAAAAAAGTGTTTCTGAGGAGAAACTATTTTTTTTTGCTTCTGCTTTTACTTAAAAGCACCTTTTTCTTCTTCTAAAAGCTTGACCAATAACTTAAACTTTTTTAAAAATATTTTTTATTTTCAAAAAAATATGCTTTTGACTTTAAAAAATCTTGGCCAAACCGACTAAGCAATTTGAACATGTAATGATTGATAAATAGTGGAGTATATTAGAATGGCAACTTATTAGTTGTAATGCATCCCAATTAAATGGTGCACTGACAACCTTTCCTTGCCCTATTTTTAAGGCTTACCCTCCAAAAAACTAAATTTTAAAAAGAAAAAAGCAAAAGAAAAGACAAAAAATAGCTTAGAATAGAGTGAGTGCCATTGACAAACCCCAAGTTCCAAGACTAACTGATAAACCCAAAAGGACCGAGTACTAAAAAGTCTCATTTTTTTCTGTCAATGTGTATTTATAAGAATTGAGCTCAAATCAAATAAGGAGGAAGTCTCATTTTTCTGTCAATATATGTATTTTATCCAAAAAAAATAATAATTTAAAACTAAACATCAAAATGGTGCGTGCCCACTTGCTTCCATAAGGACAACATAATATCATCTTCTTTTTCTGTGGCTACATCATATCTTATTTTGTTGGCCACTTTGAATCATGATTTCCTTTGTTTATTTTTGTCTATTTTCTCACCCTCTCTCCATAATTAGTAATGACCTTTTCCTTTCTTTAGATATATTTCTCTATTTCCAAAATAAATTTGCCCCTTTCCCTTTTCCGAAATAAATAAATTTCAAATTAGAAGAATTCAACTAACATTCTGATAAATTGAATTTGCCTAAAATTATTTGATCTTTAAGAAATTAAAAATTATTTCTAATTTTTTAAAGTGGGGTCTGAAAAGAAATATTATAACTATTAAATATATTTCTATAAGGAGTTGATTAAAAAAGTTACTAAAAGACAATAATATGGACTCGAAGAATGCATTTTACTATCTTGATTGAAGAGTTTAATCTATTCTTCAAAAATTGGTCAAAGAGACGGGAGGAATATTTTTGTTTCTTTTTTAGGAAAATGCAGGAAGTACAATTGAGTTTTTTCTTTTGGAAAATTCTTAGAGGAACCCGCAGCCGCTATCTTTCGGGCATGCATGAGGTAATCTGATCGCTGTGCAATAACTCATAAATTATATAGGAGATGCAAATCACACTAGGCATGTTCGATTCGACGACTCCTAACTAAGGAGACTGCTGGTGATTGATAATTAATAACAGATCTCTCACGTGGTAAACTAGCTATCCAACCAACTAAGTGAACGTGAGGCTTATTCGCTGTCTTGAAGGAAGGGGGTTGGTGGTAGTTTGCGCTCCTTTATAATAACATTATCTATCTTGAAGTTTAAGGGACTAGATTCTATAACCAAAGTCTGCTATTAGCCCATTAGAGCTCCCAAGTCCCAATCATGGCTTTAATATGGACTACACTTATACTAGCTCTAGTCATATACATGTTCCATAAGTTACAAAACATCAAAAACAGGAAAGAACTTCCACCAGGTCCAATAGGAATTCCAATTTTGGGACATCTTCACTTAATAGGTAAAAATCCACACCAAAATTTGTACAGATTAGCCAAGAAATATGGCCCTTTTATGTACTTGC
The DNA here is from genome assembly GCA_000715115.1 of Nicotiana otophora. Taxonomy (NCBI): domain Eukaryota; kingdom Viridiplantae; phylum Streptophyta; class Magnoliopsida; order Solanales; family Solanaceae; genus Nicotiana; species Nicotiana otophora. The sequence goes on along the minus strand of AWOL01S0013294.1, from coordinate 3,614 downwards.
GACTTGGGTTGGTACCAACAATTGTTGTTTCTTCCCCTGAGACAGTTGAAAAAGTCCTCAAGACTTATGATCATGTATTTGCTAGTAGACCTCATCACGAGGCCTCTCAATATATATGTTATGGCCAAAGAAACTTGATTTTCTCCAAATATGGATCTTATTGGAGGAACATGAGGAAATTATGTACTTTGCAACTTCTGACTAGTCAAAAGATTAATTCATATCAATCTTCAAGAAAGGAAGAAGTTTCCATTTTGGTTAAATCAATCAAACAGGCTGCTCAAGATGGTGTTGCTGTTGATCTTAGTGCTAAAGTTTCATCCTTGAATGCAAACTTGAGTTGTTTAATGGTTTTTGGTAAAAAGTTTATGGATGAAGATTTGGACAAAAGGGGTTTTAAATCTATAGTTCAAGAAGTTGTACATTTAGCTGCAACACCAAATCTTGGCGATTTCTTTCCTTATCTTGGTGTTTTGGATCTTCAGGGACTTACTAGTAGGCTAAAGGCTCTTTCAAAGGTTTTTGATGAGTTTCTTGAGAAGATTATTGAAGAACATGTTCAGTCTAAGGAACAAAGGGAAACTAAGGATTTTGTAGATACCATGATGGCCATTATGCAATCTGGTGAAGCTGGATTCGAGTTCGATCGCCGCCATATCAAAGCTGTTCTATTGGTATGTAATTTCATTGATTCAAAATATTTAGTTGGTGATTAATTTAGAAACAGATGCTAGCGTTTGAAAAATGTGTGTATAAATTTTCAGTATTGTTAAAATTTTAATTTTATGAATCTCTCCATAACAATCTCATTTGATACTATTTTGGCTGCTGTAGTGTAGTGCTCTTATATTGAATATATATTATAATATAACATGATAATTGGTTCCGAAAAAAACTCGACTTTTATAGTGAATGACTGTTATATATGAATGATGTTATAGAGATGTCTGACTGTACTATGAGGATTCATCATACATTGACTAGTTTTATGTTGGTTGTCAACCTACTGCTTCCAATGAGCAAGCCTACGTAAGCGGAGCTTCCAACGAACAAGCCTGTAAGGATTGGGAACCCGGGTAGTGCGAAATTTAGCCAAACAATGTTATAATGACAATAACAAAGACAATGCAAGTTGATAATTATGATAATTAAAGCATATAAAGAAAGCACCAATTTAACGTGGTTCGGTCAGTGTGATCTACGTCCACAAGCGGATATGAGCAATTTCACTATAGCAACAAGAGTACAAAAAAGAGTACAAAATTAGAGTAAATACTCTAATTAATCCCAAATACCCCAAGAGAATAACCTCATAAGATCACTCCAAAGAAAGGTTCACACAAGTGTTTCCCAACACTCAACTCTCTTATAAAACCTCTAATGAAAGAAAGGAAAGGCAAGAGACGTTTGGCTCAAACTTAGGTGTATCTGATATGGACATTTGATAACTTATTTATAAGAAAATAAGATGGTCACGTATGGAATATATTTGGCCAACAAGGCCTTTAATGAATGGACATAGAATATCCAACAAGGTGACCAATGAAAGGCTATACAGAAGCCAACAAGGCATATAACATATGGCCAAAAGTAGGTCACATATATTATAAATCTCCATCTTGGACTGGTTTTGGCTGATATAATAAAATTGCTTCTCCTTCTCCGCAAAAGCCCTAGTGGGCGAAATCATTCTTCATAAATGCCAATCAAGTTTAAGCAAAACTTGACAACTAGAAGAGGTTTCGTGAACATGTCAACATGATTGTCTCTAGTGTTGATCTTCTGAAAAGAGACTTTTCTTTCAGTAATAGTTTCTCTGATGAAGTGATACTTGATATCGATATGCTTCGTCCTCTCATGATACATCTTATCTTTTGTCAAGTGAATTGTACTTTGACTATCACAGAAAATGGTAATACCACCTTGGTGTGAACTGAGTTCAGCAAATAGACCCTTCAACCATAAGGCTTCTTTGATCGCCTCGATCACTGCCATATATTCTGCTTCGGTAGTAGATAAAGTTACTACATGTTGTAATGTAGCTTTCCAACTGATAGCACAACCACCAATGCAAAATACATAGCTTGTCAGTGATCTTCTTTTGTCAAGATCACCTGCATAATCTGAGTCTACAAAACCAACCAAAGTGTTAGTATTTCTCCCAAATTCCAAATATGTGTTTGAAGTACCTCGCAAGTATCTGAGAATCCATTTTACAGCATGCCAATGTGCTTTACCAAGGCAAGCCATATACTGACTTACCACACTTACTGCTTGTGAAATGTCTGAATGTGTACAAACCATTGCATACATAATACTACCGATTGTACTGGAATAAGGAATATGTGCCATGTACCTCTCTTCTACCTCTGACTGCTGGGACTGAGCAACTGATAACTTAAAATGAGCAGCATGAAGGGTACTAATTGGTTTAGCATCTTCATGCCAAACCTCTCCAAGACTTTCTCCAAGTACTTCTTCTGGGTCAGAAATAGCATGTTGGCTTTTCGATCTCTTTTGATCTCCACGCCAAGGATTTTCTTAGCTGTTCCCAAATCTTTCATCTCAAATTCACTTTTCAACTGACTTTTCAAATTGAGAATTTCTGTTAAATCCTTAACAGCAATGACCATGTCATCAACATATAATAATAGGTACACAAATGAACCATCATTTAACTTCCGAAAGTAAACACAACTATCATACATGCTTCTCGAATAACCATGACCCAACATAAATGAATCAAACCTTTTATACCATTGTCTTGGAGACTGCTTTAATCCGTACAAGGATTTCTTCAACAAACAAACATGATCTTCTTTTTCTTCAATTTCAAATCCTTCGGGTTGATGCATGTATATTTGTTCCTCAAGTTCGCCATCTAAGAAAGTTGTCTTAACATCAAGTTGTTCTAATTCCAAATCATACATGGCAACAATGGCAAGCAAGACACGAATAGAGCTATGTTTAACAACAGGTAAGAAAATATCATTAAAATCAACTCCTTGTACCTGACTATAGCCCTTTACAACTAATCGTGCCTTATACCTCGCATTTTTAACCTCTGGAATTCCATCCTTTTTCTTGAAGACCCATTTGCAACCAACAATTCTTTTTCCTGATGGCGGCTTCACAAGAGACCAAGTACCATTCATGTGGAGAGACTCAATTTTTTCATTCATTGCAATCAGCCACTTGGCTAAGTCAGCACCAAAAACTGCTTCTGAATATTTTGACGGTTCTCCAATTTCTTCAGTTTCCTGTGCAACTAAAAAAGCAAATGCAACATAATCTCCAAACCTTAATGGTTGTTTACCTTCTCTTCTTAGTCTATGTTTGGCTATAGAATACTCCTCTTCTTTTGGTTCAACTTCAGGAGTTTCAACTTCAGGAATTTCAGCTTGTGGCTCAACTTCAGGAGTTTCAACTGTATTTTGCTCCATAGTTGATGAGCTTGGCTCGGAAGAAATGCTAATCTCAACATCCACCTGCTCTTGTGTACTTTTTCCTTTATCTATATTACAAGAACTAGAAGGCTCTATTCTAGAATATAACATAGAGGATTCATCAAAGGTTACATCTCTGTTAATTATAAATTTTGGTGTCGTGGGATC
>AWOL01S0013292.1:0-22313 GCA_000715115.1 Nicotiana otophora | reverse complement strand
GAGCCTACATGGTCTAATTTTATTGATGTGGCGTCCAACGTGTAGGCGTTTGTATTACACGCACTAGCAGCCTCCTGTCATAAGCGTTTATTATTTACGGTTTGAATGAGTGTAAGTGTTCAATTGACAAACTTTTAAGTTTGGGGACCGGCATGACAAAGTGACACAAGTACATGTGCCATTTAAGCCATTCTGCCACATTAAGCACTTTTAATAATATTCCCTCCATTTCAATTTAGATAATGTAATTTGACTTGACACAAGTTTAAGAAAGAAAAAAAGAATACTTTTGAAATATGTGGTCCTAAAAGCTTAAGGGCAAAAGTTTTGTGAGGCCATGATATTTATGTAACTATAAAAACTTCCCATTAAGATTAAATGGATAAAATAAAAATTAAAGTTAAATTATTTACAAATAAAAAATGTGTCATCGTTTTTTGAGCCGAATAATAAATTGTCCAAGTTAAAACGGAGGGAATAGTGGTTAAAAGCAGGACGTAGCGAAACGGCATCGTTGGACGTCATTAGATCAAGTACGGTAGAAGCTGGATATGATCCTATGCATCAGCAGCATACTGTATTAGAATGTTGCATTGTCCAGCACAGTTGGATTGCTACAATCTAAAAGGATGGGACCACAGAGCCTATCCAAACGGTACACGGTGTTTTTCTTGACGACACATCCAAACAAATCTATTAGCAGTCTCTGTTTCTCTCTCCTCTCTCTCTTCTCTCTCTCTCTCTCTCTCTATTAAAAAAATCAAAGTGTGCTAATCAGTTTCCTCTTTCGATTGCTGCGACGATTACCGTGGAGTGTACTCTCTCCTTAATCTGCTTTGTTTAAGAGGTAATAATTTGATAATTTTAGCTTCTCAATTTCAATTGTTTGATTTAGCCCGCTCATTTCTCATGATCATTATCCCATTTATTATAGATCAGAAAAAGCTAATATTTTTAATTTAGGGCTATATTCGAATTAAGGATTCAGGTAGAGCCGAATAAATAGGATAGGATTTATACAACGGACTGAGGAGTTTGGAATTGAGGCATAGTAGTTATTGTTCTTGTCGTATTTTTTTAATTTAGGGTTTCTGCTTTTCTATTTTCTAATTTTTTTTCATTGGTTTTGTTTTTCCTCTTTTTATCCAGAAATTATACTTGTTTGTTTGTTCCAGCCTTAAAAATGCGAAAAATTGAACATTTTTTGGGGTGGGTTGTTGGAGTTACTTTGTTTTACACGTTTCTGGATTCGAATGCTTTGTCCTTTTCCTTTTACCGCTTGCTGGGACGTTTCCTTTTTGGGTATTTTCTTAAAATCCGTTTTTTACAAAAAGGGGCATCCTTTTCTATTCAAGTATTTCTAGGATATCGATCTGTGTCACTGATAGCAGTGCCGGAGCTAAGTGTATTGAAAATTGTTGAATACCCTTGATAGTTTGGTGTATCACTCACTGTGCAAGTTTGCATTTTTTGGAATCCCTCGTTAAAATTTCTGGCTTCGCCACTGGCTGATAATGATCTCTAAGCAGCACCCAATCTCCTTGTTGTTTCCATAAAGCTGACAGCTAGTTGGTTATAGATTAAAACCTTACTGTTTTTTGTTTAAAACTTGTACAAGCTGGTTTATGATCTTTATATGACTTCATGTTTTTGTACAGATCAATAAGCAAACTGCAAAGGCTGTAGCTTGTACATGTATTTGTCCCTCCTTCCATCTAACCGAGAGCATATTTATCCTTGCCTCTAGTCTCTTTTATTTCCAAGCATATCTCATTATAGGAGGAAATATAATTGCGAGTTTTGGGTATTTTTTCCTATTTACTCATTCAAAATATTTATTAAGTGGGAACCCCGTAATCTTGAATAGTTTGAGATGTTTGGTCATTGTAAAATGGAACCCCAGTAATCCTGAAGTGTTTGAGATGTTTGTGTGTAGTAGTGACCTCATCTGTTCTGATTCCAAACATTTCTTTATAGCTTTATCCATACTTTTTTTATCTTCTCCTTATTCACGATATCGAGTCATCTAAGCATGATTTAGTCTGAATATATACATAGATATTAGGGTATCTTCATTTATTTAATCTTGATTGTTGCATAAGGAAGCCGGTTTCTTTAACTCAAAACTCTGCATGCAGATAACTCCATGCTTCTGCAAGTCTATTACCTAGGTGAAGGATTATCCGTTCTCTGAAATGCAGTTTGCTTGCATCAACTGGGATGCCTGAGAGCCAATTCCTTGGATTACCATAAAGTTTATAAAGAGCAAAAAGCAGATTTTCTCCCCAGCTGGTTTTCTTGTTGTGTACACCTTTGTATTAAACGGTATAAAGAGCTAAAGAGCAGAGTTTCTCTGCCTAGCTGATCTTTTGTTGCTCACAAAATGGCATGTGAAGAAATTCTGAAGGCTGTTTTCCCGTTTCTGGAGGGTACTGACCTGGCTACATGTATGATAGTGTGCAAACAGTGGCGAGATATTGCACGAGATGATTACTTCTGGAAATGTCTCTGTTCTAAAAAGTGGCCATCAATTTGCAAACGGACATCTCCTCCTACTGTAACCTACTATAAACTGTTTCAAAACTTTCATAAACGGCAGTACCGCAGGACTGTTCTCCCTCCGAGACTTTCCTTCAATGACTTGGAGTTCTACATTGACATTTGGACTGAAGAGAAACTAATATTTTCAGATGTGGTACCAGGGCCTGTTCTTCAGAAGGGAATTTGGATCCCGCCTCCTGGAATCTGCGATGTGCTTAGGTTCCACTTAGAAGGGCCTGAATACAAGATGACTCTACCTGTGGAACCAAGATTTACGATTCCTTTGTGCCAGACGGTCAGTGTCTCTGTGCTTGTTGGACGCAAAGATACCAATAAAGTTGCATGCATTATAAAGAAATCCCTTTTTGATTATATTGATCGAACAGCATATCGGGCTTTAGCTTTTGATTATCTTGACTTCTCCTCTCCTATTTGCTTGTTTGTATCGGGTGTTCGGGCATGGATATCTTTGCTTTTCATGGACCATAATAATGAGGGGGCACTAGATGTTTTTGGGATTGAGATGGATTTCTGTGATGCTGCCAATTCTGAAGACGAAGTCCTGTGGCTTCTAGACATGTTGGACTGGAAGTAAGCTCAGTGACCTTTAGATCTATATCAGGTGGCCAGTCACGTAGTTGGAGTATGTCCACTTTGGCTAAAAACTTGTACATAGTTATGTTGCTAGAGTGGACTACCATTTAAGTTGTGCACTATGCCAAGTCCAATTTAAAGTTATTTTTTTCTGGAAGTACAGTTTATAGTTTTATCGCAGGAAGAATTCAGAATAAGATACTCTAGTATCATTTCATGTATTGTCTATGACTTCTGCAGCAAAACCTGTTCATCTTTTTCTCTCTTCGCTGATGAAGATCTTTTAAATGTATGATTAGTTCTTGCTTTTGAATTAAGTGGCATCATCCTTTAACGGAGTATCAGAATCTGTTATGCTTTCGCAATTGGTAATATGCTTGAATGTGCGACGGCTTTTAAAGGATGGGTAGAGTCAGGTAAAAAGAAAATTCCTTCAAATCCTTGATTAGGTATACATAGAAGAGCTATGTAGTGACAATAACTAATTTGTCTTACTGTATATGCACCGAGTGAAAAAGAAAAGCATACATTATCTTACTTCTATTCATACCGGAACAAGCAACTATAAAGCAAAGAGTTTTTTGGTTAAATAAACCTCCAGCTGGGAGAATGGGGATTTTCTTTTTGCGTGAAGAAGTTGAAGAATAGAAGCTTTATGTTGGGTTATCGAAAAATCATATGCGCGCTTTAGTTCATTGCTTACTTTGCACTCCAGGATTTGAGAAGAAACCCACCATGTTGAATGGTTAGGATGTCCGGAAGTTAGCACTGCAAAATAGAGAAGGAATAACAAGTTGAAATGATTCAACGCCTGATCCCTAGTTGCAGAGTACAAGAATAGAAAAAGGGGGATAACTTTGATGTGATAGTTAACAAACACTGATATCTTCTGAAAACAATGTGTAGTTCTTACCTAGAATATCTATTTCTCCCCTTAGCGAGCACTACGGAATTTCACCTTTCACAACCCTTACTCTTTGTTTCTACTAAGCCATAATAATGTCAATGATCATAGTACACACTTCCATTGGAGAAAAATTGTAATTGCCAAAATTTCTAATAGCACCATGGTAATCAATGAAGTCAATGAGAAACATAACCAAATAATCCTGCTAACAGCTACTACTATTTTACAGCTGCAGATGAACAAAAATACGCATCACTATGTTACATAGGTTTGGCAATAAGCCATTTGTAAATTAGAATGCTCAGAACGTTCAGTACATGCTTCGATGATGACTTGAGCTCTCGGGAACAATTGGCTCACCAGTGAAGGGGTCAAATTTGTATGGCTCGCCAGTGAAGGGATCAAACCTGATCTGTGGTCGAGTATGTTGATGATCAGCAGTTGCGGTAATGTGTGAATGAAGTCCAATTCTGTCATTAGTAGGAGAAGGGCTCCATGTTGCCTGCAAATTGGGACTTGCTTCATCCATCCTTGATACCCGACCAGATGGAAGGAGTGTTGCCTGCAAAATAGGACTTGCTTCCTCCATCCTTCTTGTCATCACCCCACCAGATAGGAGCGACTGCAAAGTGGAACCTGCTTCCTCCATCCTCGTTGTCACCCGACTAGACAGAAGTGAAGTCGCCTGCAAATGGGAACTTGCTTCATCCATCCTCTTTGTTGTCATCCGACCAGACAGATGGGGATCTAAATACGCTGAATAGCGAGATGTGTAAACATCAGCCCTGCAAGAAACCAGCAGCAAGGTGATCCTGTTACCTCAATAGTTTCCAAACTTCAATAATAGGCTTCACTAAAGAGCCAGCAAAACAAATTATCACTCCAAGACTATTTTTACTTGCTCAACATCATTCTGTTCTTAGCACCAGACATGCAGCATAGTTCTAATGATCTAGCATTGAAATGCAAGCTAACCTAGGCATGGGCAAGGGTACTCGTGAGGCATATGAATCTAGATCTGGCAAACGAACTCTTGTAGAGAACCTGTCTGGTTCTGGCACCCTCAAGCCAACATCTTCTATCCTTGACCTACTATCGAATTGTTTCAGTCCCAGTTTTTCAACCCGCTGCTATATCCAGAAAAGAATTTGTTTGATAATGAGCGCAAAAGAGTATACTAACAAAGATAAAATTTTGATGCTTATCTGCTCTCCACAGAACATACCTTAGAAATTAACGAAGCTAAATATCCTCCCTTGTTCTGCATATCAGCTCCAGACAACATGAACTATACATAAAAGGCATTGGAAAATAGAAGCATGAAGATCGATCTTTAATTGTTTTTGAATAAACTGAAATTCTCACTAGAAACATTCACAAAAGGTATAAATATTTCAGACCTGGTCAAGAATAGATATGGCAACTGACTCGGGCAACATCTTAAGACTGGTTAAACTTTCAACATCTATCTGAAAATAAAAACGCATTCAAAACCTTTAGCTGGTTCTACGTAATACACAACAATCAACATCATAAATCGGTAGTCCTTACAGCAACTATTATGAGGTAACAGATGTTGCATAAAGCAGGTGAAAAGCTTATGTCGCAAAATAATATGTCGTGCAGATTTCATAATGCGACGTGCGAACCAAGTAAAAACTCTAGTTGTTGTTTGACCACACAAGCATACACGTAAATCATGTATTTGTATAATTTACATTATGTCTCATTTTTTCCACCTTCCTGCAGAGATAAAATGGCTCATCCCAGATCCTAAAAAATAAGAACAAAATCTTCCATACCGTAATTACTACACAACTCGGCCGCTACAACAATGAACTAATACAGACAAAATTACAGAATATTTCATCAAAAACATGGAAAATTCCATGGATAACTACACTAGTATTCGACATTTACATTAGAACAAAGAATTAATAGGTACCATAAAAAACATGGAAAGATTCCATGGATAAATACACTAACATTAGACATTTACATTAGTAAAAAAGAATTGACAACTATAGATACCACATGACAGAAAACAAAGAATTTATATCTTGCCACCACTCACCACTTCTAGGTTGTGCATCGTGAGTTTGCTTTTGGAAGGAGCCAACACCACTCCTCAAGAATCCATATAAAGGAAGAGGCAAGAAAGAGGATCTCAAATTTTATATCAGCTTGTTTGGCAGTTCAATAAACAAACACTAGAAACCAATACAAACAAACTACATAATGCAATCAACACCGAACATGTTTTTCTTTGTTAATACATACTCACAGGAAAAGAAGAAATTTGCATATTTTGCTGATGATGATAACAGAATTAAAAGAACACTACTTGGGCAGAATTGACATGAAAACCTTCTTGGCAAATTACGAAGACTTAATACACAAACAGAATTACTACTTCGGATAGTAGTGTCCGTCCGTTAAACTTACATCATATCTAGTAGCGATACCAAGCCGCAAGATCCGAACTAAACGCTCCTTGACAACCACAGGTAATGCAACTACAGCAGCTTCATAAGGATCCAAATAATCCATCTCCTGATTGAAGAAATATAATCAAACCATAAGAAGACAGATTTGGAGTTGTACAACAAATATCAACCATTCTAATCAAAATGAGCTTAACAGTTCAATCACGTAGCTCACAATAACTTAACATATAGACTTGCTTCAAGCATTTATGCTCATAAGACCGAATACAGTATTATTACTCCTATTATATTATCTTGATATGGTAAACCCCATCCTACCAAACCTCCATGGTTGAAGTGGAGGAGAGCTACCAGAATATTAGGTGCTAGGAGATATCCACAAGAGCAAAAGGCAAGTTTTATAAAACGGTTATTAGACCAGCATTGTTATATGGGAGTGAACTTCGGTCCTCTAAGGTCCCATATCCATTCCACAATATAAGTGTTGCAGAAATTCTAATGTTAAGATAGATGTGCCACCATACAAGATTAGAGAAAATCAGGAATGACCACATACGACATAAGGTTCAAGTAGCACACATAGAGAATAAAATGAGAGGCCTCTAAAGACAATTTGGTCATGTCCTACATAGACCTCCAAATGAAAAGAAACGAGGTAGACCTAAAATCACATAGAATGAAGTTATCTCAAAGACCTACAGTCGCATGAATCCATGCAGATTTAGAGAACCTCTAGTACCATGGACTCCACGTTATATAATATCCAATGAAATGGGTTCAAATAGAGTGCAATGGTAGTGTAAATTCATATGCTGACCCCCTCTAGCTTGAGATTGAGGCATAATTGTAGTCGTTGTCTCTTGCATATTTGAAAAGAATAAATGATGGCATACTACAAACATAAAAGCATCAATTTGGCAAATAAGCTTTGCCCAACACAAGCGCAGGAAATTCCTATCAGAACTGCTTTTACTTTAGTTTCAAGGAAATTTTACCGGCAAACATTTGCAAGATTGAAAAGCCAGCATTTTAAACATTTTAAAGGAGAAGATCGTCGGAATTTTAAAAAAAATTAACAACTCATTTGCCTCACCAGTTGAGCAGTTGATTTAGGAGCCCTAATCATCTCAACATTTGGATCATCCTTCAAAAGCTTGGAATGATTCTCAATGGTACTGGACATGTTTGGATCCTCACGACCTCGTTTCCTGTTCTTGTCCATTGGCCTAGCAACTTCGACCTGTTAGCAAATCATAATTAATCACCAATATAGGCTTACATATCTGTAAACTATCTTTGAAGATATCAGCTTGGACAACTTATGAAAACTAGAAAGGATAAAAATCACCTGAAGCTTGCATGAGGGACCTCCCATTGGCCCTTGTACAGTTTTCTCATTCAACGCCTTAATAGCATTGTCAAGATCCTATCCTCACAGCATAGAGAGGAAATGGGGGCGGGGAAAGAAAATAAAGAAAAACAATGTCAGCTGTACTAGAAGTGAAATTGCAATCTTAAGGATCACTTTTTATTTGGATTTCTAATTTTTCCTCATAAAGTCAGATTTTCCCGCAGAACTGATAGCCAATGCTACTACACAGATGATATCCTTTCAGTTTATTGTACTGTTTCTAAACAAGAAGAATAGTAATTGTCTATTATTCATCATGTGTAGAAGCAGTAGCTTTAATGTTGCTAAATGAGACTTGTAAGCATATTAGTGAAAGAAGACTAATGACAAACTGCGCTACAAGAAATTTTCGCAGTGGCGCTATTGGCCTATTGCCAAACTTTCTGTTACTCTCTCACACATCCTTCCAGATATACAGACAAAATTTCCCTTTGAGGACATCATTTCCCTTCTCCCACTGCCCATTGAATTCACCTCCTTGAGCCCTCACTATATAGGTCCCCTAACATCAGCTCACTCCATAGAATATTGATGGTTAAGGTAATTGTCCCACCACCTTAATCTGCTTCCGAATTGCCTGGCAGCTAGTCTTTGATGCTTTAGGTTGGGAAGAATCTCTTGTAGTTGACCAGGCACAAGCAGTTTACCTCTTAACATCATTTGGTATTTTGAGCATTCCATCAATATTTTAACAAGAATGAAGATGATTAGATGGTCAAAATTATGTAGCGAGTAAGAGACCTGAGAGGATTTACGGAGCTAATGGAAACAATTATGGCTAGGAGTTTATTGAATGTGAAGATGAGAATAGACATTGTAGATTCAGGAAAAGTGAGGGAGGAACGTGTGTTTTGATTTCCCTTTTTTTTTGGGTGGGGTGGGGAGTGGGGTGGGGTGGGGTTGACTGAGACATGCTTAAATGAACGAAGCGGACAGTGATACGTCATATAGACAACCCCAACTTGTTTGGGGGAGGGGAGGGGGTTCCAATAGGGTTTGGCACAAAGAGCTTCAATGGGTTATTTTTGTATCATATCGAAGAGTTGACAATGAAGACAGATGATCATTTTAATAAAATAAATGCACTTAAAAATACTTAGAACTCTTTTATTACCTTTTTTTGTTTTAAAAACATTGTACTTGCATAACATTGGCATGAGATGAGTTTTTTTTTCCGGATAAATATTGACATGATATGAGTTTAAATTGAGTAACATGGTCAGTGAGGATCCTATACACGACCCCGACTTGTTTGGGACTGAGGTGTAGTTGTTGTTGTTATATTGTTTTGAAAAGCACTCAACTACTTTACTGCAAGCTATTGAAAAGAAATCAAAATTTCTAACTACATAACAAAATAAAAGGAACAATAATTTCATCTTAGATTTGAACGACCAAACGAAACTGACAAATTAATTTTGATCAAGTCGACACTGACAAAATTTTGCGGGCTATAAGATGACTTCTTGATTAAGAAAACAACGGGTCCTCAAAAGAAAAGTAAAATTTAGTTCAATGGCACAATGTCATTTAACTTAATATGAAGAAAAATAAGGCAAAGGAAGGATCTGCTATCTGGATCAAAGAAGCTAAATTTGTTTCTTTCCACATTATACTTTCCCCCGGAAGCAAGGGAGTGAAAAAACTTTCTTAGATCGATTAAAGTTGTACCACAAATTTCTGTACTTCTAGGAAATTGCTGGGGTTTGGTACTATTTTAAAACAAAGAACTTGAACATATACACTTGGTTATCTCAATCGTCAAATAGCCATCACTCAAAAATGGCTCAATATACCAGTGCTCCATCTCTGGAAACTGAAAATGTTCAATCATTAGGAGTTGAATAACACATTCTGGAGGAGCTTTAACCCAAATTTGAAATTCAAAACAGTTAATTTGTCTATTTGTTCTAGGTTCTTTATTTTTGAAGACATTATAATCAGACATTAAAATAATTTCACATTTGATACACATGAATATAAGAAATCAATGATTTGCACCTAGAACGTTGCCAGAGGACAAAAAAAGTAGCATTCACCAGAATTACAGGGGGGAGTGAAATTAGTAACTGGAGCAGGAATAGAACATCCACAAGTTGAAGGAACTTGCACACAAATGCCAAATTGATCAACTCCAAGAAAGAAAGTCAAACTCATACTAACAATGACAGCGGCTAAACTTACAGATCGCTTATCGAAGTAAACGAATCCAATGGTGGAGCTACCTTTCCTGGATAGAGCTATCCTCTCTACCTGAGATATATTAACCACATGTATGGAAGATGTCATCAGAGTTCAATTTTTTTGAAATTTTTAATGCAACTAATAGGCGAAAGTTGAAACATCAAAATGAAATTGCAAGGTATAATACATTGCCAAAGGGCTGAAAGAGCTTCTTCAAGTAATCTTCATCAGCATCAGGAGGTACGTTTCTGACGAAGGCTGCTTTGATCTGACAATCCAAACGAAGGTAAGGTGAAAATAACAGAAATCTAAGGATTTTCATTCTATAAGTATCGTAAAACGGAAGAGAGGAAAAAACCTGAGCAAGTTCATTGGGATCAGGTTCCTCAGCCCACTGTACAGATGGATGTAACTTGCCATCAATGAGAAAATCGGATTGGGAGCCAACCCGAAAAGCACGAGCCGCAGCCTGTGATTGAGAATTTTGAAGGAAGTTTATATTTGGGATCTTACAGGATTGTTTTCATTAGAGTAGCATATTCATAATGGGGTGGAAGTATTGGATTTTATTGAAATATTTATTTGGCAGGGACCAATGATTACAGAACTATATTCAAGAGTTTTGGGCAACAAGACGGTGAAGCAGTTTGAGTGGAGAAGACAAGGACAAATTATTTGAAGTATGAATTAATACATATTCCTTCTGCTCTGATTCTTACCGAAGATTTTGAACTATGAACTTGCACAGCAAGATACAGTAATTTTAGCTCGGGAAAGGCAACAGATTAAAGGCCAAATGAGGGTTCCAATCCACCATGAAGATATTTTGACCCAACTTGCCGTAAATTGAGCAGATTACGTAATCATATGAAGTTGGTTAAGTTCATAGTCGAGGATTAACAAAATTTCGTTTCTCACTTACAAGCTATCTCAAATCCTATAGAGGCCGACACAGAGGTTGACATTATAGCATCGAAAATGAGTTTTTTTTTTTTTGACAAATGACATTGAAACTGGAATTTATGGATATTAGCATTTCTTTGTTATTTCAACAACACTATGCCTTAATCCTAAACTAGTTGGGATCGGTATATGAAATCCTCTGTATCTTATGATAAATCAGAAAATAAGAGCTAATATCCATAAGATCATAGCTTCATTTAAGATTACCAATTGTTCTAGAACTACTTAGGTGCAATTGAATCATTAATGACTAAGAATCTACAAGTTTATTAACAGCTAGAAGAATCAAGAAAATAACAGAAAACATTGATTCCAGAGTGTAACTTCAACAGAGCGCCTATTTACACATTGTTTTGAGCATTATCTATGTAAAACATGAAAATATTACAGACAAGACCAGGAGTCAACATAAAAAGATAGACTGTGCAACGATATTAAAGAGTTGGTTTGGTTCTCACGGCAATTCTAAATTAATATCTAGTTATGACTTGGCATTGGTAGGCCTGAACAAAGATACAGAGGTTTGAAGCTGGAAAAATGTAAGGAACTTTCTCTTTTTCTTTTGGCGGAATTGGACTAAAATTACCTTTTAGGAAAAGCGAGAGTTACTTTGAACAGACAACAAAACAAAGATTGAGACTCGGCTTAGGACCTAGGAGCAGTATATTATCATGGTATAAGGAAATTAAGTAAATTGTCCACAGTAGGCATAAAAATTGGTTTTCAATAGGAAAAGTCAAGTAAATAATTCAAGAATATGGGTAGAAAATTGGACAGCTTTTATAAGCTTGAATTCTTAACACATGTGAATAATGTTTGGACTTTTACATTAGTCAAATAATATTTGGTATATTCTATTTGTACAAGTATGTCAGACATTTGAAATATCCCTAAGAGAGAGTATGTGACTGAAAGAAATTGAAGCAACTGGTCAAGCTAACTGGATGGGTTATAACAAAGGCTAGAGAATCTAGACAACTAATAGCAAGAGGAAATAGTTCAAGATCCAGAGAAAAGAACAGTGACCTAAAGTATGAGAGAAATAAAATAAGTTACTGCATAGAGACTCCAAGTATGTGAAATGATATTGTTAATATCATACTCCAGGAAAATATTGTTTGTCATGGAATCCATGAGAGAGACAGCCGGCAGCAAAGGAGCCCAATAGCAGTAAGAGACAGACCATTTTCACGACATAGAAAAACTACTAGAAAAGGAAGTTCAAACTGAAAGAAAATAGTTTAAACCTCAAGCAGATTACGAGTGTTAGACAACATAATTCATCTTCTCCCAACCAACATATATCAAAGAGACATATCTTCTCCTCAATAGTGATAATACACATAGCTTCTTGTTGGAATTTTTGCACGACCATGAGATATATAGAAGAATAGATTGTGCATTTGAAATTTTTTCACAGGAATCTTTAAAGTCCGCTTAGATACTTGTATGCCAATATAGGGAGTAGTGTAAAATTTAAATAACATTTAGTTATAGAGAATCTCTACTTAAAAATCAATCCAAATAAAATGAAAGGGATATAGAGGATTCATAGCAGATCCAGCTAGTTTGGGTTGAGATATAGTTGATTGATACGAGATATACAGACATTTATATCTACTAATTATATCAGTGGCTGAACGTTATTTTACCTCAGGTGTCTATCAAGTCAGTGATGATGTACTTGAATGGTTGGGCATCTCACACATATGGAGCTACATGTTTTGCAAGAATCACAAGATTCTGGGATTCACAAGTAATAATAGAAGCATCAAGGAAAGTGATGCATCCAAGACGTGTTATTTTTGCTTTACAATATTACTCAGGATGTTAGCCACAAATCAGCTCGAAAGCAAAGGTGGAGAATATTAAGCAACTTGTACAGATTTTCAAGTGCATAGATGAATCACCTCTGATATTTGGGTTTAGCCTTGGAAGAAAATCAGAAACTGTGCCGTGGAATCCGGCAACTGTGAAGGTTGAGAAAANAACTTTCTCTTTTTCTTTTGGCGGAATTGGACTAAAATTACCTTTTAGGAAAAGCGAGAGTTACTTTGAACAGACAACAAAACAAAGATTGAGACTCGGCTTAGGACCTAGGAGCAGTATATTATCATGGTATAAGGAAATTAAGTAAATTGTCCACAGTAGGCATAAAAATTGGTTTTCAATAGGAAAAGTCAAGTAAATAATTCAAGAATATGGGTAGAAAATTGGACAGCTTTTATAAGCTTGAATTCTTAACACATGTGAATAATGTTTGGACTTTTACATTAGTCAAATAATATTTGGTATATTCTATTTGTACAAGTATGTCAGACATTTGAAATATCCCTAAGAGAGAGTATGTGACTGAAAGAAATTGAAGCAACTGGTCAAGCTAACTGGATGGGTTATAACAAAGGCTAGAGAATCTAGACAACTAATAGCAAGAGGAAATAGTTCAAGATCCAGAGAAAAGAACAGTGACCTAAAGTATGAGAGAAATAAAATAAGTTACTGCATAGAGACTCCAAGTATGTGAAATGATATTGTTAATATCATACTCCAGGAAAATATTGTTTGTCATGGAATCCATGAGAGAGACAGCCGGCAGCAAAGGAGCCCAATAGCAGTAAGAGACAGACCATTTTCACGACATAGAAAAACTACTAGAAAAGGAAGTTCAAACTGAAAGAAAATAGTTTAAACCTCAAGCAGATTACGAGTGTTAGACAACATAATTCATCTTCTCCCAACCAACATATATCAAAGAGACATATCTTCTCCTCAATAGTGATAATACACATAGCTTCTTGTTGGAATTTTTGCACGACCATGAGATATATAGAAGAATAGATTGTGCATTTGAAATTTTTTCACAGGAATCTTTAAAGTCCGCTTAGATACTTGTATGCCAATATAGGGAGTAGTGTAAAATTTAAATAACATTTAGTTATAGAGAATCTCTACTTAAAAATCAATCCAAATAAAATGAAAGGGATATAGAGGATTCATAGCAGATCCAGCTAGTTTGGGTTGAGATATAGTTGATTGATACGAGATATACAGACATTTATATCTACTAATTATATCAGTGGCTGAACGTTATTTTACCTCAGGTGTCTATCAAGTCAGTGATGATGTACTTGAATGGTTGGGCATCTCACACATATGGAGCTACATGTTTTGCAAGAATCACAAGATTCTGGGATTCACAAGTAATAATAGAAGCATCAAGGAAAGTGATGCATCCAAGACGTGTTATTTTTGCTTTACAATATTACTCAGGATGTTAGCCACAAATCAGCTCGAAAGCAAAGGTGGAGAATATTAAGCAACTTGTACAGATTTTCAAGTGCATAGATGAATCACCTCTGATATTTGGGTTTACCCTTGGAAGAAAATCAGAAACTGTGCCGTGGAATCCGGCAACTGTGAAGGTTGAGAAAGCCTTAGAAGGACGTAAATGAAGTACTTGCCTAATGAAGGAAGGAGGTTTTAAGCAAAGTACACAGTCTAGCTTTTCCACGTACTACATGCCTTTGATGCACATATCCACAGCAATAGTGGGAATATTTTAAGAGAAAACAAGGAAATTACTTGAGGGATTCAACAAGAGTAGAAAGTTTCCACTGACAAGGAAGATAGCAACTTCTCGCAAGGGTGTGAGAGAGCTGAGGGTCTTAACAAGGCTCCACTAGGAAAGTGGATATGGAGGTTTAGATACAATTCTGGCATTATGTAACGTGTCATAGCAGACAAATATGGAGTTTAAGAAGTGGTCAGAGAATAGCTTAGATTTCAATGCCATATAGTGGGGAGGACTATGGCAGTGTATAATGAAACTGTGAGAGGAGTTTACAGGGAATGTTAATTTCAAAATGGGAAATTCAGCACTGGTCAATATTGGAGATAGATGATGTTATTTTTCTTTCCATCACTTATCCAGCTATTTACTCAATCTCATGTCAGCATAAACTAAATGTTATTATACAGATCAGTGGAAGAATCCCAAAACCTCCTTGACCTGTTGTATAAGCAGAGATCTCAATCACACATCAGGACACGTGGAGATGAAACACAGAATGTTGTCCTTTTCACAATAAGGTTGTTTATCATAGGTTGATAAGAAGGGAGAACAAATTCTCCTTTGAATGATTAGCTGCATGTGAAGTCCTAGTCACAATAAAGATTTTGAGGAAAAGGAAGATAAAATCAGATTATCTAGTCGTTATGTCTAAAAAGGCAGGGGAGGATGTGAATTATCTATAACTACAGTCAAGTGGCACATCTATTATGGTACAAGCTTGGAATTGGTTGGGTGATGCCGAGCACCCTCAAAACCATGCTACATATGTAGGAACAGAAGGAGGAGAAGCAGAACATTGAAATCGACCCCCTGACTAATCACTAATGTGGACAATATAGCGAGTGAAATCGACAAGCTTTAAGGAATGAAAATTACTTATGTAAAGATTAGGAGACTTCTCTTTTTCTTATAGTATATGTTTAAAGTACCTATGAGGTAACAGTTAGCATAAATGGTTGGATGCTCTTGTAAAGAATCATACTTTTATTTCAAGTTCTCTACCTTTGTTTATTTTTTGCAAATTTTCCTTTTAAAGCAATAAAACTAATAATTTATTCAATAAAATAAAAAGAAAAGGGAATATATTAATACATTGAAGGGAAGGAAAAAGAATACATTAACAACACATCATCTTTGATCTTACTTGCACCAGACAAGGAAAGCATATTGTTTCAGGGAATAAGCAACTTAACAATAAACTAAGGCACCAGACAAGGAACGCATATTGTTTCAGGGAACAATAAATTGAGGCGATAGCACTTAAGAACTTATGATCCATCAACGCCATTCTAGGCATACTCAAAGTTATAGATGAAAACATGTATACTGGAACACTGGAGACATCAACGATCAGATGTCATCAGGAGTTATTGGAAGTCCATATAGAGAGATACTAAAAGTGAAAACAACATTAGATGTACAAAAAGATGATAGTACTTTTATCAGTTTAGTTGATATAGAAATTGTATAGCATTACGCTTAGGATTCATATTAATATATGGAACTTTTATTTTGTCCTTTTTAGTATCCAATAGGCACATTAATTACCAAGTCTTAAAGAGTTTCTCATTAGCACATGTAGCATTTTAATGTGATGTACATAATTTTGTAGAGAACAAAATTTGCAGCTTTTGTATCACGTTTTAGAATATCGCATATGCATTTCAGTCATACGTTAAAGATTGAAAAGAATGCTAGCGTCATATTTTAAAGCTGAATTTCCCAATCTGCAATAACATGTCTGAGAGTTTTTTCTTCTTTTTTTTGATAAAGTGAGGTTAATAAAATGTCTGAGAGTTTGTTTCATTAAGGGAGATTCCTCAAGAATATAGGCATCATAATTTGGTCCTGGAACCGAGAATCAAAACCACGAACCTGAGCTTCTATCCTGTAGTATTTAAGATGCAACAATATGAGTAAAAGTGATGTTACAACAAGGCTAAAATAATTCAAAACCCACAATACTAATTAATAATGTAAAACATAGACAGGGGCATTTACAGCATGAGATGAGAATTTCACGAAAGCAAAACCCCGATTCCGTTGCTTCTGACCAGGTTGGACATCTCCAAGAAGTGCAAGATCAATAGATACAACATCTAGAAAAACCTAGAGAGAGAGATGGATATTCAAACAATATTTCAAGAGATTAAGAAAAGTGCACTGTAAGCAGTTAAAAGGTGTACCTTGCGCACAATACTCTCAAATTCCTCGGCACCCCAACCTTGAAATAGTCCAAACAAGCAATAAGGAAAGCACACAAACAAAGAAAAATTGTCTCTTGCTCAAGTGCCAGAAAACATAAATAGAAGGAAGATGGTTTAAGGCTCAAATTCACAACTCCAGAGAAGAAAATGTATCCTAATAAACTACAAGAGTACAAAGCCCAAAATGAATGAGAAAAAGAAAAAGAAACAATTTAACTGTCAAATTCATAATCCAGATATAGAGTACAGTGTAATAAACTACAAGCGTGAAAAGCCAATTATTATATAGCACCTGCATAACCAGATTAGCAGCAAGACAATGGATATTTATGAAAGATCAGCCCGTAAAATTGTAATATAATGCTAAGTCCTTGTATGTTCAACATATCTTCTATGTAATGGCATCTTCTATGTATTGTCATTAAAGAACTTCTCCAGTGTCACAGAAACACCCTAATTAAATCAGGCAATAACTCTTGGACAACAAGATTTGCAAGATAAGACGAACCTTTGTTAAGATTTCCAAGAAATAAAGTGTCCTGCTCAACTGAGGGGCGAACCCCGATTTTCTTCCCATCCAGCTGAAATAATAGCCACAAAACAAATCTAATAAAATAGGGAGAGAAAAATGCCACTGTTCAACAGGATACAAGCAACCAAACTCATAGCAGGATGACAATCTTTGAGAATCTTCCAAACATTTCATACTAAGAGAGAAGTAACTTTATCCAATCACCGAGTTTCAAACCGTGAGCAACTGGCCCTCGGGAATTTCTTGGTCATCAAAAGAAAAATTAGTAATGGGTAATATGAGCCGGATAAATTGAACATTGGTCCATGAAAACCATCTTTATGCCATTAATATAGTAAAACTAACTTAATACATTGCACAAAAAACACAATGCAGTGAACAAGGAAACTCCCCATTTCCCTGAAAGTAGACTAAGTAAAACTTGAGAAGTGAACATATCAATCGTATGCATAAAGCTTATTGATAACATTTCCAATACTTCTCCTCAATTTGAGGCATAAAAATACTACTCCCTCCGTTCCAATTTATGTGAACCTGTTTGACGGGCACGGAGTTTAAGAAAAAATGAAGACTTTTGGAATTTGTGGTCCTAAACAAGTCAAAAAGANAGAAAAATTAGTAATGGGTAATATGAGCCGGATAAATTGAACATTGGTCCATGAAAACCATCTTTATGCCATTAATATAGTAAAACTAACTTAATACATTGCACAAAAAACACAATACAGTGAACAAGGAAACTCCCCATTTCCCTGAAAGTAGACTAAGTAAAACTTGAGAAGTGAACATATCAATCGTATGCATAAAGCTTATTGATAACATTTCCAATACTTCTCCTCAATTTGAGGCATAAAAATACTACTCCCTCCGTTCCAATTTATGTGAACCTGTTTGACTGGGCACGGAGTTTAAGAAAAAATGAAGACTTTTGGAATTTGTGGTCCTAAACAAGTCAAAAAGGGGTCCAGAGTATTTGTATGGTTATAAAAGCTTCTCATTAAGGGTAGAATTGGAAGTTTAAGCTAAATTGTTTCCAAATTTAGAAAAGGGGTCATTCTTTTTCGAACGGACCAAAAAGAAAATAGGTTCAGGCCACATATATGCTCAGGTGCTTCATGAAAAATCGAATAGAGGTTGTGCGCAATGCTGCTTGATTATCACAACATAATCTTATTCGTTTAGCGTCTCCAAACTTCAAAGCTATAAGCAATTGTATAATCCATAGTAACTATAACCATGGGTTGAAACTTGCCTTATGTGCTAAAAACAACGGTATGCTTCTTAATTTTCCATGATATATAGTCACCAGCAGAAAAGACATAGTATCCAGATATAAATAGTTGATCAATAGGAGAATCAACCCAATTTGCGTCAAAGTATCCAACATCTTGAGAATTTCAGTTGTCTTTGCATACTAACATTTAGCTTGGTGCTTTACTAATGTGTCTTATAGTTACTACAACAGCATCCCAATAATCAGCGTTTGGAGAGCATGAATTGACAAACTACGACCACAGCAAAAGAAGGGCCTGATATGGTAATAGGAAGGTAGTTTAATGTACCAACCAACCTTTTGTTACCTGTTAAGATCTACATAGGCTCCCCCTGATATGATAGGGGTTTACTATTTGGATCCATGGAACTATTAATACGTCTACGGTCTATAACTATCAATAGGTCTTTAGTCCAGCGTACAGTTTTTTACTAGACTAAGTGACTAACATTACACTATGTTATCGAATATAACAGATAATCTAATGAATTGTAGGGGCAAAGCCCTCTATTAAAGTTTCTACGTCCTACTCAGATGTACTACATAATGCGCATAAAACTATTTGCTACTTAATTTTGTTTGATGGAAAACTATTTGCTACTTAATTAATAAGTAAAGAGATATCCTAACAAAACAAAGGCGTCCATAGTTGAACAAATACCAAATTAGGTGTCCACAGCTATCCAAAGAACGAAAAAGAAAGTAAAAAGGAAAAAAGAGAAACAAAAAACATAGAACAAATCAGTTGCTCCAATTGCTGGAACAAAAATCATGTATCCAACTAGTGAACTTTCAATAAAGCAAGATGTGTAATTCAAGCTTATCTTCGTGAAGAAAAATATTCAAGTAATGAGCTAAAGTGTCAAAATGTCAAGAAATAGTTATACAGCAATCTTTTATTCTAGGGAAAAATCTATATTTTAAGTAAAGCGCAACTCTTTTTAATATTCTTTTACGAGGACCAATTCTTGAATCAACAGAAGGCAAATCTTTGACAATGATGTAAGCCATCATGTAAAAGATTCTGTTAGTTACTAGGAATATTATACTATTGCTTATAATTCTATATATTATCCAAGCAAGTGGTCGTCTTATGTACGTACATGAGCAATAAGAGCATCACAAATGCAAGTTGATAGGAATAAATGAAAATGTAAGAGTTTATCAAGACAAGACAATGAAATATCTAATGCATTTATCGTGAGGCTTTTACCACATATCCAGATTTTTCCTTCAGAGCTTTGTCAGCAGCATATTTTGTTGCAAATCGTACAAAGCAAAACCCCTGTCATCATTCATAACAAATTAAAGGTACAACATTAGCATCTAAGCCTTCATTTTTCTATTGTCGCTTTTCACTTCTTATTCTTCTTATGAGTAATTACAGGTAATACAAATAAGCAGATCATACTGACAACCTTAGGAACGCCTGTCTGGTCTTTTATCAACCGTATTTCCACAATCTCACCACATGAAGAAAATACCTGTAAAATGCAGATGTTTTACACACACAATCTGACACAAATACAGAGTGATAATGTAAGATAGTTACAATCATTGACAATAAGAAGTCCAGCTCTAGTCATATTTTCTTACCATTATGTTCCTGTAACCCCTCCTAAACCCGAAAACACCAGCTTTTGGCATGGGATTGGTTTGTTAGTTTTTTAAAGATAAAAGTAGAGTCAAGAGAAATAAATTTGCAACTGCATAATGTAATTAGGTAAACTGATCTACCACAAAAAAAAAAGCATAATTAATTTTAACAATATCCCCTCAAGAGAGAGGAATTATTAAACGTAGAACAAGATCCATTTTGTAATGTAATTCCTCAGAATAACAATTTATGAAATAACGAGCAACAGGAGCAATTGTTTGTGTCATTAGCATATTAAGGGGCTTTTTGTGAAACCTAATATATGTTCATGAGTAAGGGTGACAATATACCTAAAATTATAGCATAAAAAGGTAAAGTCTCCACCTACTGCTTAGATTCGAGGAATAAACCCTACTTGCCTCAAAAGAAGCATGATCTGTTTAAAAAATGACCCACAAGCCCTCAAAGACAGCAGAAAACTAGTCATCCCTAGAATTCAGTGAATTTAACCCTTTGACTGAATAAGCAATCTAACCTAACTCTAATTCTTCAAGTCAATAGGAGACTTAACTTAAATTATTAGCTAGTTTAACAGACTGGCTAGACTATCTAAGGTGAGAGAACAGTATGGGCAACACCCACACAATCACATAAGGCAACAGTTTGAAGGATCAATCAGAGTTATGAAGGAGAGAGGGAGTCAGTCTATCTACTTTCCTTATCCTGGCTATGGAAAGTGTAAGAGGGATGCTAAGCAGGATTATGGTTTAGAGCGGGAAGAAGTATAAGGTCTGAAGTCACAGTTCCTCACATTTATGTGCTGATGGTACCTTGATTTTTTGGAGCAGAGGAGAAGCACTTATGATGCTAAAGGTGGTTCTTTAGCTTTTGAAGCTGTCTTTGGATGCACATAAAAATAGGTAAAGCCTGTCATACCCTATTAATGATGCGATCTATGTGTAATCCTTAGCAGGTACTTGGATGCAAAACTGGTGAATTTCCATGTCCTGGTCTCCCCCAGGCACCAGATAAAAATCAAAAGTAGTATCCCGGAGAGGTAACAGATTTAAATAAAAACTAGTCACTTGAAAGTTGAAAGTAACAATATTGCTCAGTGGGAGGATGACTGACCCTGATCAATAGTGTCCTGGAAGATACTCTATGCATCAATCTCAACTACACCTCCCAGAGGTATTAAAACAGCTAGGGCGTATAAAAAGAAACTTGGGAAGTTAGCATTTATCAGCATAAATTCCATTTCATAAGGTAGTTAGATGTGTGGAAACCAAATAATGTTGGTGAAATTGATGAAAAAAATTAAGGCTCCATAAAAGAGTCTATTGCATAAATAGTTGTGGAGGCATATTTTTGAAGGTGATTATGAAATATAGGACCACTGGTGCACTCAAAATGTCTCCACTTTTCATACAGCAAGGCCATGGAAATACATTAGAAAGTTATGGAACGAATTCCAAAGCCATATTTATCCTGAAGTGGGAAATTGTATGAAGATAAAATGTTGGCAAGATCTTTGGCTTGGTCACACTTCTGAGAGATAAATACCCTTGATTTATTCAGGTTTGTAGTGTATCCTGATGCCATGATACTTTAGGGTAGAGCAAATGGTACCTAAATATAAGGTATTGCGGGGATTGGATATTGAGAGGATGATTTCTTTGCTAGGAAAACTTGACTAAGGACACAAATTTCTGAAAAAGTGGCTATTTATTGCGTGTTTAGTTGGCTAAATCACGCACCTGTAACTAGTTCTGTTCAATTTTTTGATTGTGTCTGCTCCCTAGCGATAGAATAGTTTTTTTTGTGTATATGAGTAGACACCATCTCTTAATTGTAATCTTTTGCCTGCATTCGCTGGATGCTTTTAATGAATTCTCCTTACTTCATCAAAAAACAAAACTGAAAAAGTGAAACGGAGATATTAACTTTTAGTAAGTCATACACTCAATACTATCATAATCTGCTGAAAGGTGGAAGAACATCCAGTGACTGGCCTTGGCAACTATTATGCAAGATAAAGCTCCACTCGAGGTCACATGCTTTAGTCGGACGCTTTACATGATGTATG
>AWOL01S0013291.1:115444-130216 GCA_000715115.1 Nicotiana otophora | reverse complement strand
CTTAATTTGCGTCAGCAGAGGTGGTTGGAGCTACTTAAAGACTATGATATCACTATATTATACAGCCCGAGGAAGGCAATGTAGTGGACGACGCTTTGAGTTGCCGGGCAGAGAGTTTGGGGAGTTTGGCATATCTTCCGGCAGCTGAGAGGCCCTTAGCCTTGGATGTTCAGGCCTTAGCCAACCAGTTCGTGAGATTGGATATTTCAGAGCCTAGCCGGGTATTAGCTTGTGTGGTTGCTCGGTCTTCTCTTTATGATCGTATGAGGGAGCGCCAGTATGATAATCCTCATCTTCTAGTTCTTCAAGACAGGGTTCGGCGAGGTAATGCCAGAGATGTGACTATTGGTGATGACGGTGTGATGATGATGCAAGGCCGGATCTGTGTGCCCAATGTAGATGGGCTTCGGGAGTTGATTCTTGAGGAGGCCCATAGCTCGCGGTACTCCATTCATCCGGGTGCCGCGAAGATGTACCAGGACTTGAGGCAGCACTATTGGTGGAGAAGAATGAAAAAGGACATAGTTAGAGGTTTGTGGCCAAGTGTCTCAACTGTCAGCAGGTTAAATATGAGCATCAAAGGCCGGGTGGATTACTTCATAAGTTGGAGATCCCAGAGTGGAAGTGGGAGCGGATCACCATGGACTTTGTGGTTGGACTTCCTCGAACTTTGAAGAAGATTGATGCTATTTGGGTGATCGTGGATCGGCTGACCAAGTCAGCCCATTTCATTCCGGTACTAACTACATACTCTTCGGAGAGGTTGGATGAGATTTATATCAGAGAGATTGTCCGCCTTCATGGTATTCCAGTATCCATCATTTCAGACAGAGGTACATAGTTCACATCACGGTTTTGGAGAGCCGTACAGCAGGAGTTGGGTACTAGGGTGGAGTTGAGCACAACCTTTCGCCCTCAAACGGACGGGCAGTCCGAGTGCACAATTCAGATTCTTGAGGATATGCTTTGTGCCTGTGTGATGGAGTTTGGAGGGTCATGGGACCGATACTTGCCACTTGTAGAGTTCGCTTACAACAACAGTTATCAGTCCAACATTCAGATGGCACCGTATGAGCTTTGTATGATAAGCGATGCCGGTCCCCAGTGGGATGGTTTGAGCCGGGCGAGGCCCGATTGTTGGGTACATATTTGGTCCAGGATGCCCTGGATAAGATGAAGGTGATTCTGGAGAGACTTCGCACAGCCCAGTCCAGATTGAAGAGTTATGCGGACCGTAAGGTTCGTGATTTGGCATTTATGGTTGGTGAGCGGGTCTTGCTTTGGGTATTGCCTATGAAGGGTGTCATGAGGTTCGGGAAGAAGGGCAATCTGAGCCCAAGGTTCATTGGTCCTTTTGAGATATTGCGGTGAGTTGGGGAGGTTGCTTATGATCTTGCCTTGCCTCCCAGCCTAGCAGGAGTTCACCCGGTATTCCACTTGTCCATGCTCCGAAAGTATCACGGTGATCCGACTCATGTATTGGAGTTCAGCTCAGTCCAGTTGGACAAAGATCTATCTTATGTTGAGGAGCCAGTAGCCATTTTGGACAGGCAGGTCAGAAAGCTCAGGTCAAAGAATATTGCTTCAGCAAAGGTCCAGTGGAGGGGTCAGCCGGTCGAGGAGGCAACATGGGAGACCGAGCAGGATATGCGCAGCCAGTACCCTCATCTTTTCATAGTTTCAGGTATGTCTTTATACTCGTTCGAGGACAAACGATTGTTTTAAGTGGGGGAGGATGTAATAACCCGGCCGGTCATTTTGAGAGTAATAGCCCCGATCCCCTATTAACCACTTTCCCCAAATCTTTTTCTGCTATTGTGACTTGTCGGGATGATTGGTTTTGAGTTTCAGAGTGTTTTGGGATACTTAGTCCCTAAATGAGAGCTTAAGCCCTAGGATTTGGACCATAGTCGAAACTATGTGAAGACGACTCCGGAATGAAATTACGGCAGTTCCGGTAGCTCCGTTAGGTGATTTTGGATTTAGGAGCGTGTCCGGATTGTATTTTGGAGGTCCGTAGCTCATTTAGGCTTGAAATGGCGAAAGTCAAATTTTTGGAGCTTTGGGCCGGTAGTGGAAATTTTGATATCGGGGTCATTTTATGATTCCGAAAGTTGGAGTAGGTCCGTAATGTTGATTATAACTTTTGCGCAAAAGTTGAGGTTAATCAGACGTGATTTGATAGGTTTCGACATCTGTTGTAGTATTTTGAAGTTTCAAGTTCTTTAAGTTTGAATTGGAGGGTGATTCATGATTTTAGCGTTGCTTGATGGGATTTGAGAGCTCGACTAAGTTCGTATGGTGTTTTAGAATTGGTTGGTATGTTTGGTCGAGGTCCCGGGGACTTCAGGTGTGTTTCGGATGCTTAACGGGTGAAAACTTGGACTTAGAGGAATATCTGAATTTTTCTGGTTCTGGTGTTTTCGCACCTGCAGAAAAGAGACCGCTGGTGCGCGAGCCACACATGCGGAGATGGAGGCGCAGATGCTATAAATTGAGATTTGGCCTGGGGTCGCAGGTGCGAGGAAGTTTCCGCATCTGCGATGCCCGCAAATGCGCAAGGATGTTTGCACATACGCAAGATGCGCAGAAGCGGAAGGGACTCCGCAGGCGCGAGTGCGCAGATGTGGCCCTTTCGTCGCAGATGCGAAGGCAGAGTGGGTAAGTGAGTTGCGCAGATGCGCACATTTTTCCGCATAAGCGCACCCGCAGGTGCGAGCCCAGGTTCCGCAGGTGCGGAAATACCTGGGCAGTGATTAAAATCGAAGGGCTTCGCGATTTTTATCATTTTTGGCTTTGCAAACTCGGGTTGGGGCGATGTTTGAGAGCATTTTCGAGGCATTTCTTGAGGTAAG
The DNA here is from genome assembly GCA_000715115.1 of Nicotiana otophora. Classification (NCBI taxonomy): domain Eukaryota; kingdom Viridiplantae; phylum Streptophyta; class Magnoliopsida; order Solanales; family Solanaceae; genus Nicotiana; species Nicotiana otophora. The sequence continues at coordinate 127,361 of AWOL01S0013291.1, read as the reverse complement.
TTTCTTGTGCTTATTTTTGGTCAATAATCTTGCCTTGCCATGTATTTTCCCACCCAGTTAATGTGTATTTAAGGTGGAAATTAGAAGTTGGGGACTAGGGATTTGGGAGTTTGAATTGCGGATTGGAGGACCATTTGGTGTCGGATTTTAGTAAATTTGGTATGGTTAGACTCGTGAGTGAATTAGCTTTCTAGGTTCGTAAATTTTGTCGGGTTTCGAGACGTGGGCCCCGTGGGCCGGGTTTGAGCCAATTTCGAATTTTGGCCTAATTTTGTAGTTTTGCTTGTGGAAGTCATTCCATTAGTGCGTATTGATGGTATTGTACTGTTTTGAATAGATTCGGGCCATTTGGAGTCGGATACTCGTGGCAAGAATGTGATATCAGGTTGATTTGAGCGGTTCGAGGTAAGTGACTTGCCTAACCTTGTGTTGGGGACTTTCTCCTTAGGATATCTTGATATTATTTGGTGTGTGGGCGCCGTGTACGTGAGGTGACGAGTACATACACGGGCCATTATTGCAAAAATCATGTTTAACCTTTTTAAATCATAAATTGCTTCTCCTATTAATTGTACTAATATGTTTAATTGTGTAGTTTAGACTAGAAAAGCATGCTTACGTGTTTTAACTGCCTAATTGACATTCTGTGCGTCATGTTCAGTTAGGTCCTTAATTGCCTTATCTGTGTTTAGTATAAACTATATAACTCGATGTCATACCTGTCATTTCATCTTGCGTTGCATATTTAAAATGAGACTATGGACGTATTCCGGGAGACCCCCCTGTACTGCATATTTACTTTGGGACTACGGACGTATTCCGGGAGATTTCACTGTACTGTATATTTACTTTGGGACTACAAACGTATTCCGGGAGATCCCCCAGTACTGCATATTTACTTTGGGACTACGGACATATTCCGGGAGATCCCCCTGTACTGCATATTCATTTGAAACTGCGGGACGGTATCCCGAGGGATTTCTCACTATGTTTACCTTGTTTTGAGCCGAGGGCTCCCTTAATTGTTAAATTTTTGAAAATTTCTTTAACTGTATTACCGTAAATTCTACTTATAGCTTTTACTGTTTAATTTATTATATTTACTCCAGTAGGGCCTTGACCTGACCTCGTCACTACTGGGTACCATTGTGGTGTACTCAGGCCCTTCCCTGCACATGTTTTGTGTGCAGATCTAGGTGCGAGCTATCAGCCTCGGGGTTAGTACGTGCTGCTGATTCTAGGAGACTTCAAGGTATCTCTGCTTGCATCCACAGATCTTTGGAGTCCCCTTCTACTCCCTCGTCTAGAGATGTTTCCTTAATATCTTCAGACTTTTGTATAGAGCTACATAGATTATAGCAGCTTGTGACTTAGTGATATTTCGGGTCTTAGAAAATTATTTTATATATGCCGAGTGGTACTACTCTTGGCTATTTATAATATGCTGTTTATCCTTAAAAATGTTGTGTTTCCTTTATATTTTTCGCAATAGTAGGCTTACCTAGTCGTAAAGACTAGTTGCCATCACGACACCTTACAGAGGGTTAATTTGGGGTCGTGACAGGGTTGCACGCCAGTACAGAATCGATTGAAATGAATATATTGGAGGATCGATTGCATGCTACAACAGATTTGTTTATAAGTTTATATTGGAGGATCGGGTTGTACGCCGTACCAGACTTGATTACAAGTTCATATTGCAAGATCGGGTTGCACGCCGCAACCGACTTATTAAAAAGTCCATATAGGAGGATCGGATTGCAAGCCGCAACAGAATCGATTGAAATGAATATATTGGAGGATCGGGTTGCACGCCACAACAGACTTATTAAAAAAAGTCCATATTGGAGGATCGAGTTGCACACTGCAACAGACTTATTAAAAAGTCTATATATATACTGTATTAAATAAATATATTGGAGAGTTAAAAAATGAATATATTGTGGAAACGGGTTGCACGCTGCAACGGAAAGTTATTGAAATAATAATTAATTATAACAGCTGAGTTGGCTTCAACTATTAAAAACGAGTTACCTGATTTATTTCTATTATTGTTATTTTACTAATATTGCGTACAGGTTAATATAAATGACCAGTATTAGCCTCGTTACTAATTCGTCGGGGTTAGGTGTAACGACCCGGCCGGTCGTTTCGAGAGTCATAACCCCATTTTTTCCATTTCTGCTTATTTATGTGTTGTTCAGCTGTGTTGAGTTGTATCGAGTTGGTAGGTTTGGCTTCAGAGTAGTTTTGGAGTGAAATGAGACACTTAGTCTCTTAGTTAGAATACTAAGTTAGAAAAGTCAACCGTAAGTTGACTTATGAGTAAACGAGTTCGTACTTGGAATTTTATGATTCGGTTAGCTTCGTTGAGTGATTTTAGACTTAGGAGTGTGTCCGAAATGTAATTTGGAGGCCCGTGGTAGAATTAGGCTTGAATTGGCGAAAGTTGAAAATTTGGCGATTTCGGTCGGCAGTGAAAAATTTGATATCGGGGTTGGAATGGAATTCTAGAAGCTTGCGTAGGTTCGTTGTGTCATGTTTGACGTGTGTGCAAAATTTGAGGTCATTCGGACGTGGTTTGATAGGTTTCGGCGTCGTTGGCGAATTTTGGAAGTTTAGAAGTTCTTAGGCTTGAATCCGAGATTGAATTGATATTTTGGTGTTGTTTTGGATGTTCCGAAGGTTCGACTAAGTTCGGGTAGTAGTATATGACTTGTTTGAATTATTGGTTGAGGTCCCGAGGAGCTCGGGATGATTTCGGATGGGTATTGGGGAGTTTGGAAGTTGGAAATTTCATAAGACTAAAGTTTCAAGTGAGTTTGCACAAGACCTAACTTCAAATGAGCATAACTCTCATGATACGAAGTCTTATATGGTGTATTACCTATCAAAAGAAAGGTCTATGTATATAGCTTCTAAAACTTTAAACCGTTCATTATTTGGACATTCTTACAAGAAGTTATGACTAAATTACCAAAGTCTGGAAAAGTGCGATTCTGCGATCGCAAAATCATTATGCTATCGCAGAAGTAGTTATGCGACCGCAAAGTTATCTCAGACCTATCCAGTGAAGCCCATTTCTGGGCATCGATTTTGCATTGGATGTTGCGACCCGCATACCCATTCTGCGACTGCAAACCTGCTTTCAGAGGGTTAATGTTTCTATTTTCATAACCTGAATCCATTTTGATAAATAGGCTTTGGGACTCATTTTGGAGCAAAAATCTGACATTAGTTTTAGAGAGAAGGAAGAGTTTTCTAGAGAAAGGAAGAAGCTCAAGTTTTTTGTTCATCAAGATCTTATTCAAGCTTTGAAATTCAACAAGGAAATATCACAAGATGTTCACCCAAGAGGTAAGGTTCTAATCCCTAGTCTTCAATTTCGAGTTTGGGTAAAGATGGGTGATTAAGAGTATGATCCTTGGGTGTAATAGTATCATTTATACATATCAATAAGATTTATGGAAAGATTGTTGAGTTTAAATGGGTATAGATTGGGTTGAAAATGGTAGAAATCTTCAAACACTTTAATTGAAGATTTGAGGGTCGAGTTGATGTCGGAATTTGGTAAAATTTGTGTGGTTGGACTCGGGTGAGGACGAGGTTTGTTATTCTGCTATTTTTGACTGGTCTCGAGACGTGGGCCCGGGGGGCCGGGTTTGAGACAATTTCGGATTTTTGGCATATTTATGTAGTTTTTATTGTGGAATTCGATTCTTTAGACTATGTTGATAGTAGTCTTCTGATTTTGGTTAGATTCAGAACTTTTGGCGATCGAGTCCCAAGACGAGGGCATCCCGGAGTAGGATTTTACGCTGTTAAGGTAAGTAACAATTTTAACTCTGGCTTTGAGGGTATAAACCCAGATATTTGATATCACGTGATTGTTTGGAGGTGATACCCACGCTAGGAGACGACGTGTGGGTGTGCACCGCGAGGGATTGAAACTTGGTCTGTCTTGTGAGACTGTGAGGCCTAATGGCTATTATCTGTGGTTATGTATTCATTTGTTGTTGAACTTGTTTACCTTCATGTTAGAGATCATGCTTAGGCTTTATTCATGCTCACATTATTTGCACTCAGTCATAGATATTATTGTACATGTTTACCTTAGTCCCTATTATTTTGCTGATATGCTGTGATGCTTGACGTGGGCTGTGTTTCCCTTAATTGTTGATGATGGCGAGGCTAGAGAGGTACATGACTGAGTGAGGCCGAGGGCCTATTGTGAGGTAATTGATTGAGGCATGTGAGTTGTCCGTGCGAATTCAGGTATTGATACCATAGCGCGTGAGTTGTCCACGTAGCACGTGAATTGACCGTGCAGATCCAGGGATTGATATTATGACACGTGAGTTGTCCGTGCTTAGCGCTTGGGCTTTGGGAGCCCCTCCGGAGTCTGTACACCCCCTAGTAAGCGCAGGTACCTATTGAGTGTTGAGTGCTAAGTGCTGAGTGCTGAGTGCTCAGTGATGGAGTGACATTGTTGTGAGGTTGCATTTACTTTTGCCGTTGTTGCATTTACCTATTAATTTCTTTGTGGCATTTGTTGGTTTTTATGGAATTTACGTGTTTATTCATGTTTATTGTAAATTGTGTTAAGAAATAATTGAATTGTTCTACTTAGCTCGTCACTACTACTCAGTTCCTTAGTTATTTCTGTTACTACTGAGTCGGTTGTACTCATACTACACCCTGCACTTTATGTGCAGATCCAGGTGAGTTAGATCGCGGCGATCGTTGAGTTCAGGCCGGCTATATTTGGAGACTGCAAGGTAGCTGCTAGCGTCCGCAGGACCTTGTTACTCCTTTTGTCATTTCTTCTTTTGGACAGTTAGATAGGTTATATATCATAGTTCATAGTTTTAGACGCTCATGACTTAGTAACACCCCGATGTTTGGGGCTCGTTTCCGTATTTTCTATAATTATATTTAGAGTTGATTTAATTTATGAAAAATTCAAATGTTGAAAATATTTTATTAAATTCTTATAATCGATTTGGTAGTAATATTTTGGGAAATAGGCTTGCCTTGTAACACGATAGGCGCCATCACGATCATGGTTAGGTTTTGGGTCATGACAAGTTGGTATCAGAGCTTAGGTCACATAGGTTTCACGAGTCATGAGCGGATTTAGTAGAGTCTTGCGAATCGGTACGGAGACGTCTGTACTTATCTTCGAGAGGCTGCAGAACCCTTAGGAAAATTTCACTTTCTTGTACTCTATCGTACGAAATTGATTCATCTTGGAACATAACTCCTTGAATTCCTTCCACGCATTCATATGCGCACATGAGCGCTCGATATCGGGTGTGCATCACCGACTTGTGATTCTACAAACAAAGTTGAGATGTGTATTCTGTGTATGTGGTAGTGGGCCAGTCTGGAGGACTTGAGGCCATGGTTAGACTGCAGCTTAGGCTCGGTAGCTTCAGTTGTAACTTATACATTTGGGCTCATATGTCTGATAATGTCCCTACGAGTGAAATTTGTGGCTCGTTGAGCGGTGGAATGACTTTGTGGTGAGTATGACGTAACTGCGGAAGGTGTTAAGACGATGCAAATATGACGAGAAGTGTTTTCTTGAAATGTAAAGGAAGGCCATTGGGTGCTTGATTTTTCATTTTGATGTGACGTACGATCTCGAGTATGAATGTTTTGAAGGATCTTTCACGTTGTTAAATTTTAGGGCAAATTAAATTCACATGTCTGTCAATGCGTTTTGACTCAAGAATAGTAAGTGGTTGTGTAGTAATGGTGGTTGCAAATGGGTATTTTGATGTTGATGGCTCGAGAAAGATAATATTCGAAGAGACTTAGAGTCAGTAACATTCTATTGGTTCTGGTATGACAGAGATACATTTCGAGTTGATGAAGCATTTGGGCAGCTAAGTATGAGGGAAGACATGACGGGAAATGTTTCACGGTGGTTGAAGTACTAGCGGGTCAAGTAGGAGAAGTAGAGGTTGAGAAATTTCTTAAAGGAGATGATTTAACCAAAGTAAGAATGGCTTTTGGAATAACTCTGGGCACGTTCGAGGACGAACTTTTTTTGAGAGGGGGAGGATGTAACTACCCGGCCGGTTGTTTCGAGAGTCATAGCCCCGTTTTCCTCATTTCTACTTATTTATGTGTTGTTCATCTGTGTTGAGTTGTATCGAGTTGGTAGGTTTGAGTTCGGAATAGTTTTGGAGTGAAATGAGACACTTAGTCTCTTAGTTAGAAAGCTAAGTTAGAAAAGTCAACCGGAAGTTGACTTATGAGTAAACGAGTTCGGACTTGGATTTTTATGATTCGGTTAGCTTCATTGAGTGATTTTAGACTTAGGAGTGTGTCCGGAATGTAATTTGGAGGTCCGTGGTAGAATTAGGCTTGAATTGGAAAAAGTTGGAAATTTGGCTATTTCGGTCGGTAGAGGAAAAATTGATATCGGGGTCGGAATGAAATTTCGGAAATTGGAGTAGGTTCATAGTGTTATTTGTGATGTGTGTGCAAAATTTGAGGCCATTCAGACGTGGTTTGATAGGTTTCGGCGTCGTTGGCGAATTTTGAAAGTTTAGAAGTTCTTAGGCTTGAATCCGAGATTGAATTGGTGTTTTAGTGTTGTTTTAGGTGTTCTGAAGGTTCGACTAAGTTCAGGTAATGGTATATGACTTGTTTGAATTATTGTTTGAGGTCCCGAGGAGCTCGGGATGACTTCGGATGGGTATCGGGGAGTTTGGAAGTTGGAAATTTCATAAGACTAAAGTTTCAAGTGAGTTCGCATAAGACCTAATTTTCAATGAGCATAACTATCATGATATGAAATGTTATATGGTGTATTACCTATCAAAAGAAAGGTCTATGTGTCTACTTTCCAACGCTTTAAACCGTTTGTCATTTGGATATTCCTACAAGAAGTTATGACCAAATTACCAAAGTCTGGAAAAGTGCGATTGTGCGACCAATTCTGCGATCGCAGAATGATTATGCAATCGCAGAAGTAGTTATGCGACCGCAAAATGGTCGCAGACCTGTCCAGTAAATCCCATTTCTGAGCATCGATTTTGCAGTGTATTTTATGACCCGCACACCCATTCTGCGGTCCATTATGCGACCGCAGACCTACTTTCGGAGGGTTAATTTTTCTATTTTCAGAACCCAAACCCATTTTGATAAATAAGCTTTGTGACTCATTTTGGAGCAAAATTCTGACATTTTTTAGAGAGAAGGGAGAGTGTTCTAGAGAGAGAAAGAAGTTCAAGTGCTTTATTCATCAATATCTTGTTCAAGCTTTGAAATCCAACAAGGAAATATCACAAGATCTTCACCCAAGAGGTAAGGTTCTAAACCCTAGTCTTCAATTTCGAGTTTGGGTAAAGATGGATGATTAAGAGTATGATCCTTGAGTGCAATAGTATCATTTATAAATATCAATAAGGTTTATGGAAAGATTGTTGCGTTCAAATGGGCATAGATTGAGTTGAAAATGGTAAAAATCTTCAAAGATTTTAATTGACGATTTGAGGGTCGAGTTGATGTTAGAATTTGGTGAAATTTGTATGGTTGGACTCGAGTGAGGACGAGGTTTGTTATTCTGCCATTGTTGACTGGTTTCGAGACGTGGGACCGGGGCCGGGTTTTAGCCAATTTCGGATTTGTGGAATATTTATGTAATTTTTATTATGGAATTCGATTTTTTAGACTATGTTGATAGTAGTATTCTGATTTTGGTTAGATTCGGAGCTTTTGGAGACCGAGTACCGAGACGAGGGCATCCCACAGTAGGATTTATGCTGTTAAGGTAAGTAACAATTTTAACTCTGACTTTGAGGGTATAAACCCGAAGATTGGATATCACGTGATTGTTTGGAGGTGATACCCACGTTAGGAGACGGCGTGTGTGTGTGCACCGCGAGGGATTGAGACTTGGTCTGTCCCGTGAGGCTCTGAGGCCTAATGGCTATTATTTTGTGGTTATGTATTCATTTGTTGTTGAACTTGTTTGCCTTCATGTTAGAGATCATGCTTAGGCTTTATTCATGTTCACATTATTTGCACTCAGTCATAGATATTATTGTACATGTTTACCTCAGTCCCTATTATTTTGCTGATATGCTGTGATACTTGACGTGGGCTGTGTTTTCCTTAATTGTTGATGATGGTGAGGCTAGAAAGGTATATGACTGAGTGAGGCCGAGGGCCTTTTGTGAGGTATTTGATTGAGGCACGTGAGTTGTCCGTATGGATCCAGGTATTGATACCATAGCGCATGAGTTGTCCGTGTAGTACGTGAGTTGACCGTGCGGATCCAGGTATTGATATTATGGCACGTGAGTTGTCCGTGCAGCACGTGAGTTGTCCGTGCTTAGCGCTTGGTTTTGAGAGCCCTTCGGGAGTCTGTATACACCCCCAGTGAGCGCAGGTACATATTGAGTATTGAGTGCTGAGTACCCTGCTGAGTGATGGAGTGACATTGTTGTGATATTGGATTTACTTTTGCTGTTGTTGCAGTTACCTGTTAAGTTCTTTGTGGCATTTGTTGGTTTTTATGGAATTTACCTGTTTATTCATATTTATTGTAAATTGTGAAAAGAAATAATTGAATTGTTCTACTTAGCTCGTCACTACTACTCAGTTTCTTAGTTCATTGTCTTCACTGTGACCCCCATTTAGCGGTGGTACTACCTATTTTTGGCAGACAGTAACTTGCGCTTGATCGGGCAGGGTTAACAATGAAGATAGAGCAGTTAAAGCATCAACTTTCTTATTTTCTTTCCTAGGTACATGTTGAATAGTCAAATCATCAACCCATCCCATAATTTTTTAGCATAATTATGATAAGGGCGTAGTTCAGGTTTCTTAATCTCGTAGCTACCTAAAAGCTGGTTGACCACTAACTGGGAGTCAGCAAAGACTTGCAATTACAACTGCTTCATATCGACAGCCATTTCAAGCCCAAGTATTAGTGCTTGATATTCAAAGCTCTTCATCTTTTGGTGCCATGCGAATTTGGTTATAGCCCGACGAACCATCCATAACTGATATTGCCTCGTACCTAGTAGTAACATCGATCATCAGCTCTGGAATAGGAAACGAAAATTCATCCTTGGGGCATGCATTATTGAGATCCCTAAAGTCAATACACACTAGAATTTGGCCATTCTTCTTCCTTACAGGAACAATATTTGAAATTCATGTTGAGTATTTAATTTCACGGATAAAGCCAGCTTCCCTACAAATATATGTTTAACTAGTCTCGAATAAATTGATGAACTTATAGTCTACTGTCTACTGATACATACATATGCGGGGTAATTTCACCTCAAATATTATAATTACTCATTTTATAAATATATGGACAATTCAATTCAAATTTGTTTTCGACAATTACAAAATTTCACGATGAAAAACCAAAATGTAAATGACTCCGAAAGAACTTGAATATAAAACAATACAATTGATATCCACGTCTATTTTTATCAATTTTAAACAAAGCGTTATCTAGCGGATCCACCCCTTTAAAAAGGACTGGCATGACACCCGTTAAGATGATAAATTTGTATATAGTTATGTTGAAATTTTCTTAAACTAGGTTAAAATATCTAATCTTGTCACCGATGGTCGTAAACTAGACAAATGTGCCACGATTGGTAGATCTTTTTGAAAGCTTTTCTCGTGTGTAAAATTCAAGTTGGAATTTAGCTTGAACCTTGTCTGGCTTCCCCTTTTATTTCTGCCTTTTATTTTCTTTTGTCCCAGTCATTTCCCTTTTAGGCTACCTCCCAATTTTTCATTTGTCGTTTTATTATTTTTTGTATTTTTCTTTTCTCTATTCTATTATTTTATATGTAGTTTCTAGAAAGACACTAAAAAAAGAGACTCTAAAACTTTAAAATTATATAAAATAAGCATTTCTCTTAATCTTAAATTTATGAGTTTTCTTCTTTCAAATCCGAAATACTTGGGTCATAATGGGAATTTTGGATTGAGATCAATTTTTTTTATTATATCATAAAAATTTATGTTATTATATGGTTATTAAATATAATTTAAATCTCTTTACTATTAAATTATGGTAAAATTTCGTAAACATTGCTTAAAAAAATATGAGATTTATGATTTTGATTTTTAGGAACTTGTAGTTAGTTTAATTTTATACTTATGGGGTATAATTTATCTATTGAAGATATTTTTTTTTAAAATTTCTTATTCTGATTGACGTAATTCCCTTGTTGAAGACATTATCTTACTTGTGTAAATTTATTTTTAATATACAGAAAAAGATATAATTTCCTAGTGAAAATATTATTTTTACTTGTGTTATTATAATAAAGGTATTCTTCCTTATTTAAAATGCTAATTACATTTGTTTATTGATATCTGAGATATAATTTGTATTTTTACAAATAAAAAATACCTATTAGGTTGACCCGAATAAACTAAAAATAAAACAGCATAAACGTTCCTAACAAATTCCATATTTGCAATTAGAAGGTATACATTAAAGGAAATTATGGCATCCGTTACCTTCAAATTCTAGATCCACTTCTGATTGTCTCATATCCATGATGGTTTAGAGTACATCTTGACATGTGAATATAGAAGAACAAGAAAATTAAAATATTTCAACGATATTGGAATAGACATTAAGTATATTCATTTGGATCAAATACCTAAAAAGGATCTTTTATTAAACATTACATCTCAAGAAAGTATCATCAATGCAAATACCGGATACCATTATATTTTTACCTTCCCATATTACTCTGGACTCTGGTTCTTAGGCAGTCTATGCAACAAACAAATTTGCGGTTGCAAATAACATATGTAGACATGAATATGTTTATTTATTTAAATAAAGTACCCAGACATAGGTCTGGGAGGTATTGTATTTCAAAAACATATAGTGAGGGGGGCTATACCTTACCTCAATAACTTAATACAACATGGTGATTGCTATCACCCAAAAAAGAAGGCAGTAGGAGGTATACATTAAAAATCCTCCCTACTGACAGTGCAATATATATAAAAAATCAACTAACAAAAAGGTTGCACTTATCATATTTTTTTCTAATACTAGGCATTTGCCATTTATCTAGAATAAAAGGGCCTTTGGCTTCTTTTGGTAGATGGCTGAAAGAGTGACCGATTAAACTTTGAGTGGAGATAGAGACTAGTTTAGCTAAAGCATCAGCTACTTGGTTGCCTTCTCTGTAGCAGTGTTGAACATTCACACTTGCATTATGGACAACTTTTAAAATCCTCTCCACCACCATCTTTAGCTTCATATTCTTTGTTCCTCTTTGGTTGATCATGTTAACAATAACCGTCGAGTCACGTTCGAGAGCAAAATTAGTGAAACCTAATTGGTTGCACTATTTCCCTCCAAACTCAGTGGCTAAGGCTTCTGCCATATTATTGCTATCACAAATAACAGGCATATCAAAGGCCATGATACAGTCACCATTACCATCTCTGATTATGCCTCCTATGCCAGCTTTCTCACTTTTCTTTATGTAACTACCATTAGTGTTAACTTTGATAGTGCCATATAAAGGTGGTTGCCATTGAACTTGCTTCCAAGTTTAAATAGGTCTTAGCTTTTCTATCCTGCCGCATAAAGTAGGCCATTGAGAAGAGGCCTCTCCATTAGGCATTAGCTTAGTAATGGTGGATTTGATAGTCCATTGTAATATCTCCTATTAAATAATGAGTAGTTAAGGAATTTGCAAAATAATAATAATAATAAAATAAAGAGTGAATGCAATTAGTGGGCCTTAGCCCATCTGGTCAAGTACGAAGGCAAGAAAAGGGATTTTAAAAATAAGAAAATACCTTAGGCCACAAAGCATCAAAAACAGTAAAACAAAAGAAGACAAAGCACTAAAGTGCCGAGAAAACCTGGGACGAGAATATGATTAGGGGGGGAGGG